>JBAJNP010006696.1:0-21664 GCA_036877545.1 Yasuhikotakia modesta | reverse complement strand
CGACTTGCAGTGTGTGTTCACTCCTCACATGGATGGGTTAAATGCAGAGGTCACATTTCGGTTATGGGCAACCGTAACTGACAAACACGTCACTTTCACTTCAGTGGTGGTTTGTGGCCATTCCTTGACTGACGTGACATTGCTGTTGTCCATCTCCACACCATGATAACTTATATTGTACCCGAGAAATGTAGTTTGTTTCACATGAAATTCACATTTTTCCAGCTTCACATAAAGTTGATTTTTGCATAAACGAGCCATTAACATGTCCAATGTGCTCCTCCTCAGATTTTGAGTAGAGACTGGTTGAGTAAAATTTTGTTAATGAACGACAGGAACACAGCTGGGGCATTTACAAGACCAAAAAGCATAACCAGATACTCATAGTGCCCCATGGATGTCAGGAACACTTTCTTACATTTGTCATCTGCCTTGATACGAATGAGATTATAGGCGCTTCTTAGATCCAGTTTAGTGTATCTTTAAATTGAAACTTTGGCCTCGCACAGCTGTTCTAAGGCAGAAGGAACCAAAGGGTAACGAAATTTTACTTTAACGTTATTCAAACCTATTCGTCAATCCTCTATTCTTCTGCCGAGGAGGTGGAAGGACGGATGAACCCATAGCTGAGGGCCTCCTTGATGTAATTCTCCATTGCCTAAGTTTCAATACATGATAATGGGTAGACCTTACTTCTTGGTTGCATGACATTTGGGAGCAGATCTATGGCACAATCCCACGGCCAATGGGGTGACTATTGTGTGGCTTTGGATTTGCTGAAGACATTGTGTAATGCTGCATAACTGGTGGGTATCTGGTTCTCTTTACCGGGTTTGGTGGTTTCAGAGCTGGTGAGACAACAGGGCTTAGGAGGCATAGAGTTGAGACAACTGACATGACAAAATTCTGACCCAAGACACAAGTTTATTTTGCTGCCATGAAATTGTGGGATTGTGTCGAGCTAACCAAGGGTATCCCAGGATCAGAGCATACTTGGACTGCCTACAGAACATGGAAGGAAATGGTTTCCTGGTGGAAGAGACTAACCTGGAGTGTGACAGGCCCGGTTTGGTGAGTAATACCATCTATGGTATTAGTTCTTGAGAGAACTTGAAAGAGCCTTTCCATAGATCTGCAAACGGAGCTAGCATGTAAAGGGGAGAATCTTTGTTTTAAATGACTTGATTACCATGGCCATACGCATAGATAACCTGATGCGGAATACTCCTAAAAGAAGCCAGGTATCTCAAGTTGTACCACCCAGCCCTTTTCCTGAGCTCCAATCTGTCCAACCAGAACCCATGCAGATTGGACTAACCAAGCTAACTGAGGTTGATAGAATTTGTCGCAGGCAACAGAATATGTGTTTCCACTGTGGTGAACCTGTAGTACACCACAATAGTGTACTGTAGTACATCATGCCCAAACATGACCACTTGTGTCAGAAAGATGCTGTGGGGACCTTCAGTCCTGGTCACTCTGCTGTTGTGGTCTTCTTTTACATTATATTTTGTTAGCTGATTTAATTGTTCCAATATTTTTTCTGATCTGATTTTGTCAACACTTATTTGTAAACTTTATTGAATGAGCAATGTGAAATCATAAAGCAATGTGAAAAAATTGACTGACTTTAGTGCTGACTTTATGAAAGAGCACATCAGAACTATATTCTTTGGTTTTACCCATTATGATTCCCTAATAAGGAGAATTTGGTTTTTGTGTTGCTTCATATTTACACTTAATGGCTGGACAATGTTCCTAATGTTAATGTATATTAAAAAAGATTAGATTACATTAGTAAGATTTAATATAAATGTATATAAGGCCAAAATAATCTGATGACAAGACAAAGTTTCCATGTTAATTTTTTAATTAAAATTATCTGTTTAAATCTTGTTATCTGATGTTTTGCCACAATTGTATAATCTGCTAATTAATTCTGGAGTGTTTCAGCAAGGAGAGAGGAAATCTATTGATTATTGTAGTTGCTGTATGTACTGTGGTTCTGGCCACAACAAGCCATGTTTATAGATTAGATGCTGGTAAGTGCAACTCAAGATGAAGCATGATTTAATTGGTTAAGACTGATTGAGGTTTGCCTAAGCAGCTGAGACTTGATTGAAATTAGACTGGAAATTCAGTGCATGTTGTTCTGCCGTCAATACTGAAGGTCATCCTCTCACACTCTGTCTGTTAGGACACATCACACCTCTCACCTTAATTCAGCAAAACTGTCAATTAACGTTCTACTGTAGTCACTTTAGCTAAAAAAAAATCATTAGAACTGTATCACAATTCTAACAAAGCCATCATCAAGTTTATTGTTAAATACATAGTGAAACATGTGAATGATTCAGAGCAGTGGTATGATTCACGATTGTTCAGGAAAGAATAGTGGCAATCAAACCTTTTACTTTTCACAGATTCCTATTACATTTACAATATAAAAATGTAATAAAACATGACAGGATTAGGAATAGTAGAATGAGATTAGGTATGTGTCCTTATTAGTGGGGTGTTCAATAAATAGCAGCCAGAACTGTGTGCTAACACATTCTATGAATGATGGTACTATTCTATGATGGTACTGCCTCAGACATCTCGCTTTTGACATACTGAAACACACAACAATTAGCTTCATTGGCATGCTGGTCACCATGGTGATGTCACGACTAACAAGTGCGAGGGGGTCCTGACCTTTTCAGCCCCCAGTCGCTCTGAGCATGAACTGAATACTGAAGTAAACCTTGCTAAACTCAAGACAAGCCAAGCAAACACAAGACAAGAAAAGCAAAATGAAATTATAAAAACTAAGAGCTTCAAGACATGTAATTAATAGACTGAATAGAAAGCACTGGAGACTGAGGGACTGATCTGTGGAGGTGTTACTCTGTAAATTGCACCTTGAGGCCTGCTGCACAAGCCAAAGTAGATTTGACAACTCCAGAGCAATCCAGGGAGTTTGGGCTAATATGTTGAATGACACTGATTTCATTTTTTGTTTGTTTTTTTCCTTTTAAAGTGATTTCTGTGGATTTTTCTTTTTATATCTCTTTTTCTTTCTCTGACCTTTATCACTTTTTCACTTTTTATCACTAAAGTTTAGAACACTTTACACTTTAGTAAAGTTTAGAACAACCTATGGGCACACCCACATGGTGTGACGTCTCCTTATACGCAGTACAAAAATCAAAAGTTGTGATGTGGGGCACTTAATTATATTTTTCAATTAGACGCATGCTTCATTTGATTTAGACGTCTCTAATAAGCATACACTTGAGTGCCAAGCTGCAAAAGAGGGGGGCAAAGGGCATATATATATATATATATATATATATATATATATATATACATGAGGATTGATTTGTGTTTAAAAAAAGAGGTGTAAAGAGCGGGAAATAGTGTTTCATTCTCCAGTGAATTGTGGTAAATTGTGGCCCCTTGATTCCAAGGTCCCCAAGCTTGGCTTTGCAGGCAGCCCAGTCCCAGCCTCCCATGTCTGAGGATCAATGACGGTATGCATACCCCTCAACAAAACACAATCCTAGCACCTCTCCCCCACCACCCCCCACTTGGTGAGCCTGTTGTCCATTAACTAAAAGTCAGCAGCTAGGCAGCTGTAATTGGAGAGAGCCACAGGGAGCGTGTGAGTGAGTGCAGACTAAGTAAAACAGAGAGCCATCCTTTAACACTAATGTTTCCTATTATGTCTTCTGTGAAAGAGAAAAACAGACTGTTGTAGCCATGTGTTTGTGTACTTGGATATTTGCGCATAGCTGTATCAATGATTCCCAAGATATAGGACAAAACAGGCTACATAATAATAGTTCATGATTAAAGGAATTATTTTGAATTAACCTGTGTAATACTTTGATATGTATTCTCCCAGGTTTGAGTGCAATCTTTTAAATGCATCTCTTTTTCCAGTAACCCATGAAATATTTGTTTTTCTTTTTATATTGTAAATGTAATAGGAATCTGTGAAAAGTAAAAGGTTTGATTGCCACTATTCTTTCCTGAACAATCGTGAATCATACCACTGCTCTGAATCATTCACATGTTTCACTATGTATTTAACAATAAACTTGATGATGGCTTTGTTAGAATTGACTATCATACACAACCATAAATATTAAAACCATTTACAGTAATTAATTAAAATTAAGCCAATGTCAAAATTAATTAAAACTCTTTTTATATAAAATCTCCACTGGTTCAAGATTCATATCAAGAATATGTGTTCTGTGTACCATTACGCATCTGTCATGCGTTTGTAACATACCTCAGTGCAGGGGGGCAGTTGTGGTCTACTGGTTAAGGAGTTGGGCTTGTAATCAGTAGGTTGCTGGTTCGATTCCAGCACTGGCAGTTAGCAGCTGAAGTGCCCTTGAGCAAGGCACCTAACCCCTGATTGCTCCCTGGGCGCTGCAGGGATAGCTGCCCACTGCTCTGGGTGTGTGTGTGTTCACGACTTGCAGTGTGTGTTCACTCCTCACATGGTCAAGTCTTCTGGTCAAGTCTGGTTTCTTCATTTATACATCACTGGAGTTTTGGTTAGTTGCCACTGTCGCCTTGTTGGCTTGTTTGAGAGCCTGCTGACATTTAGCTTGACTTATGGTTTCATTCTCCACCAAAGATTAAGTAATTATTTATGAACACTCATAATTAATGTTATTAGATATATTCTCAACCATACAATCCTTGTACAGGGAAGCAAAGATCAGCAGGACTGATCTTTAAAGAAGCTGATTTGGACATAAACTCTCATAAACTCTCATAGGGGAGTAAAGATTAAAGTATAAAGTTTGATACTTTATACTTTGATACTTCTTTGATGAAAGGAACGACTAGCCTGCAGTCTGCCACAAGCTTAGGGGTCTTCATTCTGAGGAAAAAACATGGAAGTGTCAGGAATGTGATACAGAGTTCCTGCAGAAGTATACATACAGAGTCTTAATGAGCGTGAATGAGTAACAGGTGGCATGGTCAGCCCCAGGCAGATGGTCCATGGGAAATGTAGGCTGCAACATAAAATTAATAGGGGGACCAAATGTAGAGGTTTCAAAGGTCCAGCCAGGGGTGCCACAACATGTCTCTCTCAGTGGAATCAGCCAGGGATTAGGTTTTGTTTGACAAGCATAACAACTGAGAACCAGAATTTACCAAATCACTCCTAATATATAATACATACATAATACACCATAGTGATTAGACTTCTCTCATTAATAACAAATGATAGGGTTATATTTGTCTGTTTTTTTGTTGTATTAGTGGTTTATTAGTGCTATTTACCTTATTGCTACCTTTGATACTTTCAAACTCTCTTGAACAGCTCTAAAGATATGAATATTATTTCAGTCTTATTTATCTGTTTTCAATTTGTAACTGTAACTGAAAAAGTGTTATACTCATGATGAGATACATATGGGATGCCGCATGGTTCAGTACTGGAACCCTGTTTTTTCCCCCATACATGCTACCTCCTGGAACTATCATTAGGGAACATGGAGTTAGTTTTCACTGTTGCTGATGCTGATGATACTTTGCTTTATATTTTCTTGAGGCCAAGTGAAACACCAATTCACTGGTGATGTAATGTATGATTAACTGATATATTGTATAGCTAATATAAAAAATATGAAAAAATAGATATTAAAGACTTTTAAATATCAATTTTTAAAGTTAAATATAGATGGTAATTACAGACATTTATCTTGTAAAGGGTAACTTTTGTTGTCTCATTCATTCACATTTGTCATATTTAATGTATTTGTTGATAAAAGAACAAAAAAAACTGCTTTTCTGCAATTTTTTTTGTATTTAAAAAAACAGATTTCCTGAACACCCCCATACAAACTATATTTTAATCTACAGTATAGAAAGTATTAAGATTGATGATCTGGTATTTTAAGGGTTCTGTGCAGTTATAAAAAATGGTGTTTGTAAGTATGAAGGTGGTTTTCATGTTAAAACACTATATTTCTCAGTTGTTATCAATATTATATTTCTCAGGTATTTTAAAGTAGCCAAACAGTTTCTGTTGATCAAACTCTCTCACCATGTTTGCTCTTATATTTGTTTGTACATTTTCATCTCTTTCTTTTTAGGCTTTAATGGTGGAGAATGACGCAGTTGTTTACTTGTTTGCAATGAACAGGTATCAAGCTACATTGTAACAAAAACAATGGGTGTGAAAGAAAAAAACAAACAGAAGCATAGCAGAGTGGAAAACATAATAAAGAATAATATCAAATCGTGAAGATGACAGAGTTATGGAAGGGAAAGCACAGAGAAATAGAAGAGCAGGGCATAAAATAGATGAGACTGAAAATGGGAATGGAGAAACTGGAAGCTTAAATACACGGAGGAGACATCAATGATGAATGAGCTTTACTCTTTCATATCATTTACGTATCCTTTAATTTATTACCTTAGATGAATTAATTGCCAGACTTATTATGCCAGTTGATTGGACGTTATTTCATTTCACTTGGTGTTACAAATACAAACAAATATTTACATTCGTGGATGAATCATTCAAAATCATATCCAGATCATTTTTTGCCCCAAATAAATGAAGAACAAAAAAGTTAATTAATTATGTATTTTGCATAAAGAACATAAATTTTATTCTGATTGCCTTTAAGGATCTTACTGTAATACAGTATTTTAAATCAGCATTTAAATGTAGCTAAGTATAACAAATACTACCAAGGTGCATAAAAGCATACAGCTTTATAATTATAAATTACCTCACAATATAGTTTATAATATTGATTAATTTAGGGTAATGACAGAGGGGTTACTTGTCATGAAAATAATGACAAAACAGCAAATATTTTAAGGTAAATAAAACAAACCTGGAAAGAGTCTTTATTATCTTTATTGTCTAAAAGTCTACGATACAAAGCTTCTTTGTAAAACAAAACAGCTTAAGTTGTCTTACCTGAACAAAAGATAATAAAGGCCTGTTTTACTTTATTTTACAACCACTTTAGGATATTTTAAAAAGGATCAAATTTTGCCATTTTTAATAGCAATTTAATCGTTTTAAGTTGGAAAATCCTTGCGGCTTAACTTGGACAATACTGCCCTCTGATGGACAATATGTAAATGCATAAAATATGATCTAGAAGTGTAAAAAACAAGACTTTAGTTTATAAAAATGTAAAATTAATTTAAAAAGTTATTACCTGAATGCCAATTCATTCATGCATTCAATTAATTAATTAATCTTTTTATGTAAATTTAGTAAAATCACACAACGTGGTTAAACTGTTATCAATAACATCCTCAGTCAGGCTAGAGGCTGAGCATTTAAAAATATTATTTGCTTGTGATTGCATTGTCTCTTACATATTTAGTCATTATTTACTCATCCTTATGTCATTTGAACCTTTCAAACTGTTTTCCCAGATTTTTCCCAGGTTTTATCATTACAAGTATTCTGACAACACAACTTAACAACTTAAGCTGTTTTTGCTATTCTGTTGACAATTGTATGGCATTAAATCATGGAAAGTTTGTATCGTAGATATTTTAGTAAAAAACAAGTAAAGACAATAAAAGTGTTGTGTTAGAGACAGACCATAATTTAAGTTAGATGGTCACAAACAAAACAACTCAATTTTGTGATGCACCAACAAGTCACACACAACCTGCATTCACCTCAGCAAACAATGAGATGGACCTCAAAGAGACAAGGCCAATAATTTTATATCAAACATTGCCCTCTAGTGTTCAAATTTTATTAGTAGTAAAAAATAGGATTATATATAGGACACTATATAAACTGACACATAAAAACTTGCTGATCAAAGTAACAAACGGGCGGGGACAATGCCACTTCCATCTGACTTATCAAGCAATTTACCCAGCTTATAACTGCTGCCTGTTAAACAAAATGGATTTTTTTATGACAAATTAAAAAAAGCAGACCAGGGTTACACAAACATTAAACAGGCATTTAGGGCAGCTCCCACCCCCATTTTGAAAATCTGTACCATCTCTTTGTAATGCATACAGGCCACTGATACATTTATGAAACGCATCAGGACATGGCCAAAGGGAGCAATATCACCACTCCAGGATCGTTTTGAATGTATATAGTGGAATATTTTCAGAGACAGCACTTACTCCCATCATAATGAAAGGCTGGTCAAAGGTCACTTCACATGTACCACCTGACCTCTCCACTTATAACCCATAGCAGCAGCACTTCACCTGAGCCTGGCACATTTGGACAACAAGAACAGTTATGCGCTAATGACTTAATTGACAGCTCTGCCTTTAACACACTCCTCAGCACTTGGTGAGAAAACCTGGCCTGCTAAGGATCAACACCTCACAGTGCAACTGTGTTAAGGTTAGGTAAGTTGTGAAGACATAAGAGAGAAGGTTTGTTTCCCTCATCCTCCTTAAGAAGTGCAGGTACTGCTGAGCTGCAGTGAGAATCACCGATACCATCTAGATAAACAGCAGAGGGCCTGGTTTCTCATGGCTCGATTCTTGGACCACTTCTCTTCTCAATCTACATGTCGTCACTAGGAACTGTCTTCTTGAATCACAGATTCTCATACCAGACCCTTCTTCTTAGAACTGTCCTTACGACTCCTTGTACAGATTGGACTTTTGGAATGCTCTTCTGGTGAGCCTACCAGCAAGTAGCATTAATCCACTACAAATGATTTAGAATGCAGCAGTGAGGGTAGTCTTTAATGAGCCAAAAAGAGCATGGCAGTCTTCTTTTCATCATACTGCAATGGCTACCATTGGCTGCTAGAATCAAGTTTAAGGCATTGATGGTACCCTACAGAACAACCACTGGGTCTATACCAAGTTATACAAATCCATTGGTAAAGACCTATATGCCTTCCAGAAGCTTCCGTCCAGCAAGTGAACAACGCCTAGTGTTGCCACACCACACTATACTCAGTAAATTCACTGTAACAAACTTTCCTGGACTATTACCTCCTGGTGGAATGACCATCCGGTATCATTTAGAACAGCTGAATCTTTATCCATTTATATCGCTATCTATATTCTATAAACACTTAAATCTATAAATCTTTTCTGATAGCACCCACTAACTAATCCCACTAACACTTTCTTTCCTTTTTTAAAAAAAAGGAAAAAATTGTACGTTTGTAAAGTTGCAAATTGTAAATTATGCTACACTAGGCTAGGGAAACTGGCACAACACTTCTACACTGTTGCCTTTGTTCGTTGGCTTACTGTTTCTAATCTTCATAAATATATAAGTCACTTTGGATAAAAGCCTCTGCTAAATGTAAACTAAAGAGTGGCCAAGAACACAGAACTAGGAAATACTTAAATAGGAATACTACAGTAATAACAAAACACTACAGTTTCGTTGAATGAACAAGAACATAGGAAAACCAAACACAGAACATGGGGGTGAAAACAGAGCAAAACAAAAAGACAGTTCACAGGGGGACATGACATTACCCGCCCCCTCCCAGAAGGCACAAGGACTGAAAGGGGGCAAACAGAGAGGAGAGCTTTGGTGGAGGCCGGTCTTACGGGGAGGACACACAGGGACCAGGGAGGAGCCATGGAGGAGAAAGAAGGGAACCAGGATGGGAGGAGCCAGGAGGAACCCACAGGGACCAGGGTGGAGATGAAAAAGGGAGCCATGGAGGAGTCAGGAGGGACCCAGGCCACAGCCATGATGGCTGTTCACTGCAGAGTCAATGGTGGAAGGAGCCATGGAGGGACGGAGCAGATGTCACCAGCACCCTAGGATGGAGAAGGAGTCAGAGGGAGGGAGGAGCCTGACATAGCCAGAGGAGTGGAGTCCAGAGGCAGTGGATGGTCAACGACTGACCAAGGCGAAGCCAAAGGGACAAGAAAGTCCGCAGGAGCTAGGGAAATTCTGGGACCAGGCAGAGATGAGGCAGCTAGGGGGCATGGAAGAGCCACAGGGTCAGAGGGCTGGAGGTGGTGAAGAGGGATCCAGCCTTGACACCAATGGCAGCTGGCAGACCTGCGGCTCATCCATTGCACTGATGGCAGGCTGAGGGTGAGCAAAAGGGCTGTCAGGAGACAGTGGTGGAGAGTGCAGTCCAGAACAGTCCACAGGAAAATCCAAGATGGGGAGGTTGGGTGGGAGATCTTGGATGGGCATAATTATGTCTGAGTCAAAGTTTATAAGGTCCAGTGCAAGCTTACCCTAAGCAGTGCAGTGCTGGTGCAGTGGGCGGAGCTTCCCTCATCATCCGTCACAAAGTTCCACTGCTGGCTCATGCATCTGCTCAGTCGTCGCCGACTCGGGCTCCACGACGATCTGCTGCTCTGTTGCTTTTTCCCATGATGGCTCATTGGTCGCCTGGGGCTCAAGCTCTCCATCAATAGTGGGCTTGGGCTGGCGCTCTGCTCCCCACTACTTGGCACTAAGCCCAGAGTGGGTCTGACATCCTTCTCAATCGTCATAGGTGATCAGCACCCATTCTATATAGTCCCGGAGGCTCTCTCCAGGACTGTTCCCGGACAGCTGTGCTGTGAGAAGGAGAGAGAAGGACAATGGCTGGATTATTTATGGAGCAGGGGAAAACCAAAACACTGGGGGAAACGCTGGAAAAATAAAACACAGTTTAAAAAACACAACTTTTATTTGGTCGGTTCTTCTGTCATGAAGCGGTTAAGCATGTATGTTGGGCTACAGAGCGAAGGAGAGAAACAACGAAAAAGTAAATAATCCAAACACAGGTTTAATCAATAAATCCACAAGGGAACACGGAAGAACCCAACAACATCAACATAACTCTAACTTCACTGTATGTAACATAACAAAGGACCTATCTGCAGTGAAAGCTGCCCACTGCCGTGTATGTGTGTGTTCATGACTGCAGTGTGTGTTCACTCCTCATGAAGGATGGGTTAAATGCAGGGGTCACATTTCAGTTATGGGTAACCATAACTGACAAAAACATGTCACATTCACTAAAAATTGTATTTAAAAATGGCTTAAAAAGTGCTTTTGTGTCATTTGTAGATGATGCTGGAAAATATATTTAGCTTGTATTTGTATTATATACATGCAAGTTCAATTCACGCATAAAGGTATTTTGTGTAAGAAAATGTTGCTATTTTGACTATTCTTTATTACATTCTTCATCAATTTCATTAAATTCTCAACAATTAGTCCAAAACAACATGCCAATACTTTATACCATATAGAATTTGGGAGAAAAGGGCTTTGGTCTGAAAAACAATGTCATAATACAAAAAAGACAAAACAATGGTCTCAAAGGCTTTCATTTAATCATGCGGTTAAAGACAGAGTTAAAAACACTTTTAAAAGATTTACCCAAAAAGACACATTAAGTGAAATGTCTCTAGTTGTTAATTTGTGTCAATGAATACTCTAACAAAAGAGTGATGTTACGTAAGGATTCACATACCAGAGAGGACTGACAAAATCTGGATCTTTCTGGCCTGTTCCTTCCTTGGCAGCTCTGGGGGCAGCTCCAGCTTTGGTGTGTGTGTGTGTGTGTGTGCCTGTGTGTGTGTTTATTGCTTTACAATATTGCTTTACTCTATACCTAAGCCCACCCAAAAAAAAGTACAATGTATCACGTTTTCTTATGTAGGAAGACACTCAATACAAGGTGTGACCAATTTTTAAATAAGTGTTGGAATTTGTTTTTTGAGGAATTTTTAACAGCATGTTAGTGTGTGCACATGTGTGTGCCTACTGTCACTACGTAATAACACTGTAGCAACAATGACACTGCATTAATTCATTAAAAAGCACACAATCTTCAAAGTTTTCACTTGGTTTTTCCAACCAAATGATGATGATGATTACAGTTTCCGCAGCTGTTGTTAGAAACAGCAACAGAATGTGATAACTAACACTGGAGGTAAAATGAGAATAGTGAATAAATAAAACCTGATGGACCAGCATTTGTTGTCAATTAAATTATTCACATTAACGTCAGCTTCTAATGTAATTTTTTAATTAGGAAATACACATTGCAGGCCACATTCAGTGGTGCATAACAAAAATAAATTTCCTTGCAAAAGTGAACATTCTCACTGGGTACATGGGCTTCTTTTTGTCTGTTAATGACCATTTTGTTGTGTAATATAATGGTCAGCATTTATCTCTTCATTTAGATAGTTAGTTGGTCAACACAGTAATCACAGTGACAAACTCAGGAAAAAATGGCTTAAATCCAATTGCAGATTCAATAAACAAGAGACAAGCAGAACACATCAAACAAGCTCACCCACACCACAGTCCATTAGGAACAACACCATACAAAGAATATGCCAAAAACAAGAGTTTAAGTACACAGATGGTAACAATTGGAGTGAAACATAACTTTAAAACAAGAGTTTTTGAAACGAAAGACAAGGCAAGAACACAACATACAAATCCCCCTCAAACAAGGGAATGCCAGATGTAAAGAACCAAACAAAAAACACAGAACGACTCTAAACAGAGAGTCATGGGAAAGAATGACCTTGGTGGACTGGCTGATGCTGGGGACCAAAGGAACATGGGAGCTCTGGGGTGGGCAGCCCTGTTCTAGAGAATGTAGCAAATTAAGAAACTGAGCAGGGATCTCAGGCAAACTCAGGAACTACAGCAGCTTTTTCCACCTGCTTTGGAGATCCCCAGTTGTTGGGACAGGGACTGCTGAGGCATTTAAGACATGGGCACTGTTAAGACCAGGAATAAGGATAATTTCCCCACTGTAAAGGAAGACAGACAATGACTAATTAGTAATGTTTGGTGGAAACTCTTATTTTGTTTAAAAAAAATTCCCGGAAGACAAAATAACAGTTCATACTAAATATCTAGTTTAAATGGCCTTTAATAAATCACGTTACCTTCCTGAGCATCAACGGATGTTTGTGCCTAGTTGTTTGATGAATGTCACCATTCATCAAAAGTAAGTAGGACATGTCATGAACGCCAAGTATAATAACTAGTATACTGTATTACTTGCTTTTAACCATTTCATGTTTATGTACTCACACATTAGACGCTGTGTGTAGTGAGAATTGTGGGAGTATTACAGTAAGAATCATACCTACAACCTCCAGGTTACAAGTCTCCAAACATTAGGCCACAACTGCTCGCTTATAATATCATATAGGAGACATGTATGCAGAAGATGCTGGAGAGAACTTGGTATAATTTTTCTAAAGAGCAGAGTGTAGTTAAAAGCTTAGAATATACAAGGGACTCAATTGTCTAGTGCCTGTTGGTAAAACAAACTTCATCAATTTAGTCCTTCATTTAGTCATCAAGCTTTTGACATGTAAAGCTGACCAACATGATGTGTAAGCGGAATTTCACGCCCTTATAAGTGCCTCAAATACACCTGAATGTCATTTTGCAGGTACTCTCAGAGCATGTCCCAATAAACCATAGCAGTTCTCAAACTTCATTGGCTTATGACAGCTATGGTTTTCAAGATAACAATCAAGTCCTTATAATTATGACACCTTTAAAAAAAACACTGAATACAATTTTTTGTCAATTGAGTTAACTGAATTATAGTTAATTATGTGAGTTTTGTTTCACCTTATAGCACCACAGTGGCCAGTCACTGCAATTTCTTTTACATGACCATATAAGAGACATTTCTACATGTGTGTCACGTAAGGAGTCGAGACGGAGACGGTCGGACCCATTCGCAGGTTTCTTTTATTACGAGGCATCCTGTCACAAACGTAAATAACATGTTCAACGTTTTGGATCAATACTAACATTCTGACTCTTAGTTTTGATCGCAGTGGTACCCCCATTGGCCAATTCGAGTCAACCTGTCCCCAACAAACTGTAATAACAATATCAACAATAATAACCTTTTCAAAAATAATCAACAATAATCTTTTAAAAATTTTAATAGATTAAAATCCCTTTGGCCGGCTAAAGGGCTGGCTAAAATCTTTGGCTGGCATAGCGTATGCACATCTGTATCTTAAAAATGCCTTTTGAACTAACCTAGCTTCTTGTTATTTGTGTTTGTGTGGTCACTATATCTATCCATCTATTTATTAAGGGCTCATTCACAAAAACAGATGAGTGTCATCTGACATTTTCTTTAAAAATTAGCATTTCTATCAAACTCATATGTTTAGGCAATTCAAAGAACCTATTCAGATGGCAATTATCTATTTTTGCAAATTAACTTTTCAAATAAATAGTCAGCACAATATTCATCAATAAATATTAGTGTGTACTATATACTGCACAGTAATATTTAAAGACAGTAAAGTTCCACACTATTTTGGGCTGGTGTTTATTGAAATGGGCAGGTTTTACACTGTAGTTGGGCTGGAAATCATCATTCCAATCTGGCTCAAATTTGTAGATACTTTATATAACAATGGTAAGAGGTATCAACAAAAATATGCAATTTATGCAAATCAGACAAACACCATAGGAGGAGTCCAAAAAATGAGGTTTTTAAAAAATGTCCAAAGTGGTGAGAAAATTGTCATGACAAAAAATGACATCTTTGGGTGCATTCACTTCATCATGTACCAAGAAATTAAAACAACAACTATTTTGTTTTTAGGACTTAGGAGTCAAAAGTTACAAGCATAAACATGAGTGAAACCTTGAAATTGTGGCCCTAAAGGGAGACTATTTGGTATGGTTACATTTTAGTCATCCTTTATCTCTGAGCTAAACTGTATAATTTTTAACCATACTGTACCATGGGCTGCCACAGATGAGAAGAGAAAGAGCAGGGCGTGACCCTCAATAATAACAATAATGACTGCAATAATAAGCACTAATAATAAATACTTTGTGGGCCCTAATAATCCAAAGGAAACTGAGACAACAATAATTATATATTACAATACATTATTTGTTATAATTAGGTCTCTGTATTATATAAACACTAAAACTGAATGAATTTGGCCATTACGCATGGACAAAAAAAGCCCATGGGCATCTTTTCCCATGTGGTCTTTAAAAAACAGCCTCTTTCCCTCTCTGTTGTCCACACCAAAACTCAAATGAGGCCTAATGTTATATAAGCCACCTCTCATGGTAACTCCAACTTCATTAGCTTCTCTCTCTCTTTTTTTTCTCTTTCTTTCTTTCTTTTCCATTTAGAAGATTTTTGGCTGTATCCCATCTACTCTTTTGTTGAACTTTTGGGGTGCACATTAGAGGTTTTTCATATTTCTATGGCATAATGATTTGGAAAGTTACTGTTGTAAAGTACATTCATGCAGAAGCTGTGTGAACTTGATGTGTCTTGCACATTTGTTTGTGTGTATAGCTTTTGTAATAGAGAGCATGATTGGTTTTGGGGTCTTTGTCTCTGATTGGTTGAGGTTGGTGGGTCAACATAACTCATTGGTTAAGTTCTCAAAAGCCTTTAAACCCATGAATGAATTTTCTCATTAGTTGTCCAACATTGTTTAGTTGGCCAAAGAGTCACACAGAGAAAAATCCCTGCTCTTAGGTTCTGGCATTCGCTTTGCTTTTTGGATTTTTTATTTTGTAAGATTCTTTTCATGAAATTGGACCACTTTCTTTTCTGAATGTGATTTTCTATTGTGGCTTTTTGCTGGGAATCTTCTGCTGCTGAAATACTTTCATGGGTTCATTAAGGATGTAAGAGTTGTTGAGTTGAGTTCTCAAGTCTCACTTTCTTCTTACAATTTGGAACACCTTTTTATTACAATTTTATGTTCTGATTTAATTGACACTACATTATTTGCTTGTTTATTCAACGGCTACTGTTTATTCGTCACATTGAGTATTAATAGGAAAGTGCAGAGGGACCAATTATCATTGGACAAAATACTTGGAAGCATTGTCTGAGTTTATATAATCTCTACTTTGATTTGCTGGCTTAATGATTTCTACAATGAAGATCAACAACCTGCTAACACCAGAACCTTCTCCTTCCACTTCCCCAACCAACACTGTAAGTTTTTAAACAACTCAAACATTTTAAATTAGGCATTTTAAATTGAGATGTATACGTCTGTCAAAATACATTTGATCTCTTTTATAGTTTGTATTTACATTTACGCATTTGGCAGACAGCACATTCAAGTTCAATAGATTTTTAAGAGTACATGTGGGTATCAAACCCCCTGGGAATTTAACCCACAACCTTCGCACCCCTAACGCAATGCTCTACCAACTGAGCTATACAGGATCATCCTAATGTGGATCATCCTAATACAGGATCCTCCTGATTCTAATTGATTCTGAATTTGATAATGTGTGAGTAAAACCTGTTAAATTTGAGCCATACCTCCTTTTGGGGATGTGCTCATTCATAGAAATGCTATACAAATATAATTTGTTTTATTTAAAAAATGCAGAAAGTTTTCTGTCAGGGTTATAGATTTAGAGTGTGGATTAGGGTCAGGTTATATTATTTATAGCTAGCTGTGAATAAAAGGTGTATAGAATTTCCCCAATTAGACAGATAAATAAAATGTGTGTGTGTGTGTGTGTGTGTGTTAACAGGGTAACATGAACTGTTATGTAATTGTCCAGTGATGATGAATAAGGCATTGTTAGTGGAACCATTCTGCCCCCAAAGCAACAGTAAATAGGATTTTCTTATGCTTAGTAAAGAGGATTGTTTTACACTTTTATCCAAAGTGACTAACAAAAGAAAGAGCATTTAAAATTTACTGCTAAGAAACAACAAGCCTAGACTAAAAAGCTAGATTTACAAATAGGAATAATTCTGATGCTAGGAACTGAATGACATTAAACAAGGTTAATCATCTGAGCATTAATTAGTGTCTGCAAAAAAAGTTGTTTCTTAAAGGTTTTGATGGTTTTGGTAGATGAGGTGGAATCTAGCAGCTCATTCCAGCAGGAAGAACCAGAATGTTTTAGTGCAGGAACAATTAGATGCTGCTCATTTACAGAGCACTGCTGGCAAGACAGGACGTATATCTAAAGGAGTGAGTTGAGGTTTTACACTTAAGGATGGTCTCTACAACTTTATCTGAGAGACCTGCATTTATGAATCAAAGAACCAAAGTTTGAACAAAAATGAACAAATGAAACTCTAGCCATAATAATGTAAAAGGCTGTAATAGAGTGTCTAGCTCCAGGGGGTCTCTGAGGTCTGAAAACAAAATTTATTATGCTTTATTAGATTTCTTACTGTCTTGCCTCATTGACACTTTTTATTTACATTAATCACATAAATTGTTATTATTCTAAATTGCTAAATAGTTTGAATCAGTGATTATTTCTGTCAGTCGTTAGTGTAATGAGAGGTCAAGAGGCAGTGGATCCATTTGTAGCTTTTATTAAACACAACAAAGTCAGACAGGCAGGGGTCAACAACAGCAAACAAGAGCAGTACAGATAATCCAACAATGGAAAGAAAGTCCAGGCCAGAGATCGGGGCAGACAGCAAACAAACAAGGGTAATCCAGGAACAAAGCAGAATCACAAAGGCAGGCAGAGATCAGAAAAGGTAACAGTCCAGGTAAGAAACAGCTAAATCAAGACTTCACAATGGGTAACAGTACTGGGTGAGTATATAAAGAGTTCTCAGTGATTGGAAATGGCCGCCACCTGTGATGGGCGAGGTCTATTTATGGGGTCATGGGAAATGTAGTTGGAACTAGTATTCGGGAGAGGGGGAGCCACAGAGGCTGGGTTTGTGACAGCTAGATTAAAGATTAAATGTGTATATATAGACTTACATATTGAACCTTATAACCGTTAACTGTAGTTTTAGAATTTACGTTTGATGTCTGTGATCAAAACCCCCGCCTTCTTTCATTTGATTGGTCATCATTATCTCAAACTCTTTGACACTAACAATCTTTGACCATTTTTTGAGAAAGTTGGTTATTTTGCCATTTACATAATCCTTGAAGCCCCGGCGTAGTAATAGTAGGCACTTATTTTATTGTATAAACACAAAAAACGAGGCCCAGACATCAATGGGTAGAGCCATGATTTCAACTATGTTGGGAACCTCAAATACACCTAAATGAAGTTTAAAAGTTTGACATGTTACTATGGCAACAATATTTAACATATCCTAAATCATTTTATTCTATATACCATATCCTAAACCAATTTTATATAAGACATGTCTCTACGTTATTCTATTCATAAGTCTGAAGTGACCTGGCGAAATAGTAGTTTAAAGTTTAAGGGATTGGTGGCTCTGTGAGCATGACTAACACAATAGTCAATGTCATCAGCCCACCACAATAAACATTTCCCCAAGGTGGATGTAAATCAGTCAATGCATGTTTCCCATTTTTTGCCATAAATTTATTTTTGGCCCCTTTTCATGATGATATACCATGTGTTATGGCAGGCCAGCAGAGGGAGCCCTCTCCCTGGGACTGTTTGAGCTCACTCCCTCTGCAGCAACTTCCTGTTTGCTGGCTATAAAACAGAAGCCCACCAAACAGGAAGTTGCGATATATTGTTTTGCCCTTGTTTTGCCTGTTTCTAGTGTTTTGCCCTTGTTTTGGTTTCTTGTGTCTTCTTGTGTTCTTGGATTTTTGCATTTTGGACTCTGGACTGTTTCTGGTTTTTAGATTGTTGCTGCCTGCCCTGACCCTTGCTTTGGATTTCGAGTTTTAGATTTGCCTTCACTATTCCTGTCTGCCTGTGTTTTGACCCTGCCTGTCCCTAACTATGCCTCAAAATAAAAACCTGCATTTGGATCCGCTCCCCGTCTACATTTTCACTCCCTTCATGATAGAATATATCGCCAAACCAGGATCCAGCGGGTTTTCTGAGGACCCCTTTCCGTAACAGTGAACCCTTTTCGTTCCTTCCTGAGTCAGCACCCATCATGGCCGCCCTTCCTGAGTCAGCACCTGTCATGGCCGCCCTTCCTGACTCAGCACCCGTCATGGCCGCCCTTCCTGAGTCAGCACCCGTCAGCCGCCGCTGTTCCTCTGAATCAAGTCACGTCTCAGCTGCCGCTGTTCCTATTCTGGCCTGTACAGCAGACACTCTAATTTTTGTTTTGCCTGTTTCTAGTGTTTTGCCCTTGTTCTGGTTTCTAGTGTTTCTTGTGTCTTCTTGTGTTTTTGGATTTTTGCATTTTGGACTTGCTTTGTGTTCTTGGATATTTGCATTTTGGCCCTGACCCTTGCTTCGTTTTGGATTTCGAGTTTTGGATTTTCCTTCACCATTCCTGTCTGCCTGTGTTTTGACCCTGCCTGTCCCTGACTATGCCTCAAAATAAAAACCTGTATTTGGATCCGCTCCCCGTCTCCATTTTCACTCCCTTCATAACACCATGTCCTTTTGACACCAGATGTAGGTGCTGTTTGTTTTTTTTTCCAAATAGTTCAATCTTAGTTTCATCAGTCCACAAAACATTTTGCCAATACCGCTGTATAGTGTAAATGTGCTCTTTTGCAAACATCAGGCGTGCAGCAATATTATTTTTAGTAAGCAGTGGCTTCCTTTGTGGTGTCCTGCCGTGGATACCCTGCTTGTTCAATGTTTTATGCATTGTAGACTTATGGACAGAGATGTTAGCAAGTTCCAATGATGCCTTTACATCTATGACTGTCATTCGGCGTTGTTTCCTTACCTCATTGATGAGTCTTCATTGTGTCATTTTGACTGTGTGCCACTTTTGGTAGAGCAACAACAGTCCCACAGTGTCTCCATTTGAAGATTGTTTGCCTTACTGTAGACTGGTGAATTTCTAAAGTCTTTGAAATAACTTTGTAACCCTTTATGTATTTGTAACCCAGTTTTATGTGAATTAACAATTCTTGATCTGAAAGCTCTTTTTGGCAAAGCATGACTCACATAGGCATGTTCTGCTTGTGCAGAAAAAAAATCCAATAGTTTGAGGGCTTTTTATTAGTCAAAGTAGCTGTTGTCTACACATCCAAACTTATTGTCTTAATGAGACTAAAATGTGCTAAAACCTGACTCCAATTAGCTTTTTTGAGGTAATTAACTCAAGGGTTCACATATTTTTAATGTTATTAAAAATTATTAAGTTTTCTTAGTTGTTCTCAATAAAGACATGAAAGATCAGATTTCTTGTGTTATTTTTAGGCACATTATGTTTGTCAATATCCTTAACTTAGCTGAAGATCCGATCATATTTTAGGACAAATTTATTCAGAAAACCATCAAATTCCAAACACATTTTCACATTCACATTTTCTTGCCGTAAACCTTTTTTCCTCAGCCATGACTTTGTATTTGTCACACTCCCCCCTTGAACTCTATGGTTTTGCCCATGTTTTGGTTTCTCCCATTGTTTCTTGTTTTCGTTAATCTTCCTCATCTGTGTTTTAGTTGTTGTGCTCACCTGTTCTGTTGATTTGTTTCCCATTTAAGTTGTTCATGTTTCTGTTTTCTTAGTCGGTTATCGTCGTAACGACTTTACTAGTGATAGACCGATATGGATTTTTTTAGGACAGATGAAAATGACATCAATGATAATAAATGTTATGAGTCTCAATTTAAAAAAAGAAACGATTATTGAACTTAAAACAATATTTAACAAATAGTAAAAAGAGGGAGTAAGGTGAGGTAGAACAAGTAATGTTGCATAGAGTAGCATTTAACAGCATAATATTTGTTCACCTTTATCAAACATACATTCAAATTAAAACAAAAAGTAATTATTTAAAAATAAATATTTAAGCATAAATAAAATTATTACAGTATTACACACAGTAGCAACAAGCAAGCAGCATAATAAAGTGCAGACTGTACTATACTTCATTTAAAAAGTAACCAAATTTTTCTTGTGCAAGTATAAAAGGCTTTCATCAACATCTAAACAGCCAATGTCCTTTGTCAACACATTTAAATAATTAAAGAAAACAATAAGCCTGAAAAAATAGACATTAAAATAAAGCGCTTGATTTGTAATTTACAAATTACAAATCAAGGCCTCCTCCAACCTCAGCATCCTGGACTCCACCTCGGCCCTCTGACCCTGTGGCTCTGCCATGTCCCCTAGCTCCCTCGTCTCTGCCCATTCCCGTCTGTCCCCTAGCTCCTCCGGGCTTCCTCGTCCCTCTGGCTCCACCTAGTTCCATCGTCGACCATCCTCCGCCTCTGGATTCCAGTCCTCTGGCTCCACCTCATCACTCCATCCCTCCTGCTCCATCAGGCTCCTTCTTCCCTCCGGCTCCTCCTCCATCCTCAGGCGCACCGGCTGCCACCTGCTTCACCTTGGCCCTCTGGATTCTCTGTGTCACCTCAGCTCTTCGGCTCTCTGTCAACTCCTCAGGCTCCATCACCGGCTCTGCCTTCGTTGAGCTGCCCCCTGAAATCGTCAGTCCTTCCTCGTCCAGGGCTACCTCCTTCAACTACGCAGGGGGTGGCCATTACCGCTGTGGCCTGGGTTTCCACTGGCTCCTCCTGCTGCAGCTCCCTCCTGGATCTTCCCTGGCTCCTTCCACCAAGATCTCCGCCCTGGTCCAAGAGGGTTTCTCCTGGTCTCTGTCGTCCTGGTTCCCTGCTGGGTCACCCCTGGCTCCTTCCTCCTTCTCCTCCAATTTCAATTTATTTATTTTTATTTTATAGAGCGCTTTTCACAATGGTACATTGTCACAAAGCAACTGTACAAACATAAGCAAAATAGCAAAAGGTGTTTAAAGTAAACTTGAAATGAAACCACTTTAAAGTAAACAGATTAACTAAGAAAAAGACAGAACACATTAA
>JBAJNP010006695.1:0-24807 GCA_036877545.1 Yasuhikotakia modesta | reverse complement strand
GTGTGTGTGTGTTCATGACTTACAGTGTGTGTTCACTCCTCACATGGATGGGTTAAATGCAGAGGTCACATTTCTGTTATGGGCAACCGTAACTGACAAACACGCCACTTTCACTTCACTAAATTAAAAGTAGCTGGTAGTCTACCAAAACCAGTAGATTTGAACTAGTGGATTAGTTATTGTATTATTTGTATGTATTTAATTTTTAAAGCTATGATAGCTAAATTCAGAGAGTCTAGCATAGCTATGAAAGCTTATGGTCCCGCCTTCCTCTCAGAGCGCTACAAAGCCACGCCTCCTCCAACACACGACTGCATACAAAGTTTGACAGGCAAGAAGGACATCCTATCATTCCATTCAGACGGAATGCAGTGATTGGACAAACAATTTATCATTCTGCACCTTCTGCCCAAACAATATAAATATATTTAGACATCTTTATTTTAAGAGACATTCAGCAAACGTGAAAAACATACTTCTGGGACTTACTGCCAACTCTGCTATTAAACAGCAGCAATATAAGAATTTCCAGTAATAATCACAGTGTCACAAAATCATGGCCTGATTCATTAAGAGATGTCACAGTTATAATCACCACTGCAGTTATATCCCGCTGACTCACTCCACTAACACTTCTTTTCTTAGATATTTTCTTCTTTTTCTTTCTCTTCCTGGTGTTCTTTAATCAAGTCTTACTTTAAAAAAAACAACACTACATGTGGTCGCAATAATGATCTTTTCTTTCTGCTCATTATTTAATAAAGATTTTTTATTCTAAGACACACTTGCATTCTTCAAACCTTAAATAATCTTTGCTAATTAAAATAACAACACAGGCACATTAAGGAGTGTCTGCTAAACTCTACTGGCAAAACTGTCTGGGTTTGTAAATCTGGTGTTGACAGTAAATAAGGTTTCATTCGAGCAGCTGAGGGGAGCTGGGAATTGCTTTAAAATGGAATAAAGGCAGAAATAATGACTTCCAGAGCTCTATAGATGTACATTTCTAAAATCCAAAATTGAAATGAAGGTACTGCAAGAATTACATACATTTTGGACTCCCAAAACTCAAGATATTAAAGCTATTGTTAAAGCTATTGTTGGCTTCAATATTAGTTATTCTTTGGACATTCCTCTTTAAATCAAGTACCAGATTTTTAGAAAATGACCCATGTTTGATTTTTGACAATTTAACTTATTATTATGAAGACTCATCTCTGAGACTGACTATAGTGCTTAAAAATCATTATATGAGTTACACGCATATAAACTTTTTTACTTGTAAACTGTCACCATTGGCACATAATTTAACAAGGATTTCTAAAGTCACCATTAATAATAGATCCACCAAACTTGTGTAAAAATAAAATAATGCTGTCAAAATGTCCTTTTTCAACCCCTCTATTATGTCTTCAAAATTCAGGTATTAATTCTTTAAATTCAAGCTATCGTTTTTGTCATGTTGTGTTTGTTGCTTGTGATGGTGGGAGCAGAAAGCAGTAAGACGACACGCGATCTAATGAGTGTCTCTCTCTTTCTGTTTCAGCGCCACCTCTACCTTCTGGATGTCTAACCCCAATAACAAGCTCATCAACTGTGCTGCGGCCGGTTCTGAGGTGAGACTCGTTACCATGGCAATGGTTCTGATTAATGGTGCCACGATATCCTTGCGAGCAGCGAACTTCCCACCTGCCATGCTTGTTTGTGACATCACACGCCGCTATCTGTGTGTGTGTGTGTGTGTGTGTATGTGTGTGTGTGTGCATGTGTGTATGTGTGTTTGTGCATGTGTGTGTGTGCATGTGTGTGTGTGTGTGTGTGCATGTGTGTATGTGTGTTTGTGCATGTGTGTGTGTGTGTGTGTGTGTGTGTGTGTGTGCGCGGGCGTGTTTGGGTGGGTGTGTATGGATGTTTTAACACACTGTTGTGAGCCATTAGGAGAGCCATTAGTTCTGACCTACATTCCTTCTTACACATACAGTGTGTTTGTTTGTGTGTGTGTGTGTGGTCCTGCAGGAAACTGGATTCTGGTTTATTTTCCACCACGACCCCACTGGGCCATCAGAGGGCATGTTCTCCCCCGGCAGAACTGAGCACACACCCATGGGGATGTTCATTAATAATAGAGCTCACTCCAATTACAGGGTGAGTGTGTGTGTGTGTGTGTGTGTGAATAGAAGTGGGTCATGGCACCAGAGATATAGGTGAGGGTATCACAGCCACCATTAGAAGACCAATGCGAGAGATTGATGATCTCGTTGTTGAACAAAAGGAAGACAGTGAACTCTTTTCTCACTGTAATATATGGCATCATTCTCAGCATCCACCATAATTGAAATATAATTCATTTGGAGCTTGGAGCTACTTACCTCTTTAATAAACATGATTTACGGCTTCCAGAATCCAGGGGCTGGAGTGTTTGTGCTGAAACACAGCGGCTCTTCTGTCATTAGAGGTGAATGGAAGAGCCCAGGGCAACTTGTGTTTATAACCCCAAAGTTTACAATGAGAAAATGTATTTCTCTGTAAGTTGGCTTTATAAAAATGGCCCATATATAGAATTGACACAAAGCATTATTTACACACAAGTTATGGGTGTAAGTTATTAGTTTCTATTTTATTATTTTTGGATGAATTGTCTCTTTAAGTATTAAAACGTAATTATTTTGCCTAAATGTAAATTGACTGATGGACTGTGTCAGACTCCAGCACACAGATGTTAAACTGGTGGAATGTTGTTACCTGAAGAACTGAGATGTTGCTTCATAGCATTATTGAGAATGTTCTCTGTTTAACCGGCTGTAAAACAAACCTTCCCAAACCTTAAAAATAACCTCCAACGGTGACGTCATCTGCATGACGTGAAACAAGCACATCTTCAGAACTTAGACGTGTGGACACGCCCCCAGTGTGGCAATGAGGCACAGCATCTCGTTTCCACTTTTCCACCTTTGAGATATATAGGTGACTACTGAGGTGTGGTGTATGCTAGCTCATTAGCTGATAGAGAAGTACTTCAGTACTATCTTTGGGACCCAAGGGGAGATATTTGGCAGTAGTTTCCATGTTGTCAAATACCCTGAAAGGGGCACTAACTGGGGTTTTAGATGTTTGGTGTCCTGAGGTGTGCAGGGAGCCACCAGATGTGTAACGCTTTCCTATAAATCACAGTCATAACCTGAGGGTGATGGAACAGTGTGTTCCTCTATCAAACACTCCAAACAAAATGTGTGAAAATGAGAGTTGGGCTGCAAAACCATGCCTCTCTTATTAGAATGCGTCCATGATGATGGACGTCCATGATGATTTTTTTTAAAGAACACTGCCTATAGGCTGTCCTGACAGAAAAACACACATGCCCAACACATAGCAGACTCTGAAGACAGAGAAATCTAAAGACACTTTTGTTTTACATCAGTTACTAACATCCACACTTGCTCATCCCAATATCACTCGGTTATTTCAGTTGGGCTTTAAGTTGAGTTTCTGCTTGAGTTACAGTTACATGTTTCCTCAGGCGGGGATGATTCTCGACAGCGGGGTGAAGAAGATGGAGGCTAATGCTAAGGACAAGCGGCCCTTCCTCTCTCTTGTAGGAGCAAGGTTAGCATCTGAGACTCCACACACCTGCTGAGCCTCACCTGCATATGTGGTGCAGTGATGTGCTGCTGCTTTACCCAAGAAATTGTTTAACCAAAATTGATAAATCTATGTTTTTACTCATAAGGCCATTATTCAATGTAAACGTCCTTCTCAGCCAAATTAATGATACAGTCACTTGTGAAAGCTGTTGTTGTAACAGCTGCATAAAGTTTCAGAAATCAGTAAATGAGTTTACAGAAGACACATGAAGTGGCTGAATAATGACAGAACTTTCATTCACTATTTCTTTAAGCGGCCAAACCCATGAAAGTTGAGCTTGTTAATAAGCAGTCATGCTGAGCCCTTCTTTGACAGGCATGGCCCACACCGGAACATAGACCCCTTTAAACCACGAGTTCCTGCACAAATACATCATTTTGTGTCCTACAAGAACCAATACCATGGTGCTTGGCTGAGGGGAGGTGACATTAGGCTGGATGACTGCCAGTAAGTGTTTCTGTTTTATATGTAGATGCCAACATGAACAGGCTTGGGTTACACACTTTAATTTCTTAAGACCTACAGTGTTTGCTTTCTTTTATACAGTAAACCACCATGATAATGTCTTTTCTGATCACTTCAGTACAAAATACAATTTGTGTAACCAGTGTGAAAACTACTGCTTTACTGATAACCTTAACATGCAATGCTGTTAACACATTTATCTAATCTAACATTCCCACTGTTTGATTTGTAGAAGCTGGTTAGTATGAGAACACCAGTACATGTGCCTTCATTCAAAAATCTGACAAAACAAGTGCACAATAAATCATGGAGGAAAACCTTTTTAAAAGCTCATTTATCTGGAAATGAACTTCGGATGGGACATTTAACAAAAACATTTAACAAAAGTCTTTTGCGGTGTTTGCGTGCTAGAATTTAATTATCACAGAACATTGTAAAATATCACCTATCAATGAATCACAGATCTACTGTATGAATCTTAATTAAAATACCACCACAGAGTTCACTGAAACCTTGAATGCAAGAAATAAATATCTTGAGAACAAAATTGTTTTGTTGTCTAATGACTGTCAGGGATACAGCTTCAGTTTAAAAGCTTTACACTTTACAATTTGCAAATAAATCATTTATCATTTGAAGAATATCTGTCAGTCGCTTGTGATTGTGTGCAGTCAGGAATCTGTCTGGAATCTGTTTATTTATTGCTGTGTGTCTAGCATGCAGTTAGCATTCACTCTTCATCTCAATTGCTCACAGGTTTGCTGATAATGGAATAGGCCTCACGCTCACCAGGTAAACTCACTTGTCACTGCTTTACCTTTGTAGGAATGAGTTCATATTTACAGAATTAATTATAGAGAAATACTCAGTGTCTGTCATTGGAAAACACCTTATATGGAAGTCTATTTAAAACTCAGAGTAGTCGTAACTTGAGAGAGTGAAAGTAATTTATTGGTGAGAAAACAACAAAATTTGATGTGTATTCATGTGAGGTGTGGAGCTGTGGTGTGTGTTTCAGTGTGTTACGTGTGTGTGTAGTGGAGGAACAATCCCTGACGACGGCTCCCATCAGGAGGTGAGGAACTCTCTGTTTGTGGGGGAGAGCGGGAACAGAGGCTTGCCTGACCACGATGATCACAGCTGGATCCCGGGAGGTCCAGATCATCTCAACAGGTCTTTGCCTGGAGGAGTGTGAGTGTTTTAAACATCTCACTGTTACTCTTCAGAAAATTGTGAACTGAAGAGGTCCAGCCTTCCTTTACATGCAGAATCTGCTGACACATTTTGCAGACGGCTTTTGAAGTTTAGGTGGCACACAACACTTCATCACATGACCTTAACTTGTCTATAAATAGGCGTGATTTCACAGGCCTGAGGCATGAGCCACACATTTCATTTGTAACAGTGTTGCACCTTTTTCTCCGAAACATAAACACAAGAATCGTAACACTGAGATAAGTGTCATGTTTTCCCATTTGGTTCTGCTGCTGTCGCAGGAATTCACATATAACCATTAAAGTTCTTCAGATCTTTTGCTTGAGCATTACTTTGTATCGCAGTTCATTTGCACTGCTGTTAATTATGTACATTTTCATCTCAGTTTAACTACAAACCGCATGATGTGGATGAAATATTCTGTTGTGAGTTTAGGTAGGACATGATTTGAGTGCAGACAGCTTCACCTGTGTCCTCACACTCTGCCTGCAGGGACTTTCCTATTGGTGGAATGCAAATCTACGATGGGCCAATCAGCATCCAGAACTGCACATTCCGGAAGTTTGTAGCTATCGACGGTCGGCACACCAGCGCTTTAGGTTTCCGCCTCAGCAACTCGTGGCAGAGTTGCCCTAACAACAGCGTCACTGACATCACGTTCCATGATGTCCCGGTAAGTGTGACCCCTGCAGTGATGATGACTATCATCTTCATCTCTCAGGCCGCCTGGCCCTGTGAGAAAATATGCATCAGCGTCTTTGTGTTTAATAACCGTGGATGGGGTCGCTGCCTCTGAGCTGTGCTAGAAACTCTGATTCTGTGAAGGATGTCAAAGAGGATTATAACATTGAGTGTCTGCAGGAAAGTATTTGACACCTGTTTTACAGAGAAAGAGAGAGAGAGAGAGAGAGAGAGGGAGAGAGTGTGATGTTATAAATGTGATTTTCTCAGGTTATGCTCTATTCTGGTCTCTTCATGCTCACATTAGTCATGAGACCTGATTGCAGCGTTTACACCTCCTGTGTAAGAGAACAATTACGTTAAACTGAAGCATCAGTCATAACCAAAAAGTGGAAACACTTTCAGCTGTAAAATTAAAATACAGTGAACATTCAAATATAATAAAACTATTAGACATATTATCAAGTATTTTATGAATAATCAAAATGTTAATATTCTTGTGTGATCTTTGACTGGTGTCTGAAAATCCATCTATTGAAATGTTTAATTTATTATATAAAGTTTACAGTTATATTCAGTTATTTATGACTGATGAAATCCCTGTGCAGCATCACTGCAGTCCCCAGGGAGCAACTGCAGCAACTGTTTTGCTCAAGGGCACCTCAGATGTTTCCTGCAACCTTTTGGACTCAAACCTGCAACCCAACTCCCTAACCATTAGGTCACAACTGCCCCAGTTATTTGTAATTCATTACATTTCTCCTGCTGTTCCAATAGTAAATCTTGTTGAGTGAAGCTGCCCTTCATGAGATGAAAGGCAGTTTGATATGAACTGGTTGAGATGGTTCTGTGATGTAAAGCAGCGTTGAGTCATAATGGCCTCTGATTTTGACCGTAGATCACCTCACGAGTGTTCTTTGGTGAGCCGGGCCCCTGGTTCAACAAGAAGGAGATGGATGGTGAAAAAACAACCATCTTCCACGACATTGATGGCTCAGTGAGTGAATACCCGGGTACTTACCTAGTGAAGGAAGACAACTGGCTCCTGAGACATCCTGACTGTGTTGACATCCCAGACTGGAGAGCTGCCATCTGCAGCGGCCGCTACGCCCAGGTAGATCCGACTTAAAGTTGGCAAGGTGTCAACACATTCATGTTGCACCAAAACATGCCCTTGTTTGGTGTCAAAAGTCTTTATTTGGCTGGTCAAATCTACAAGAATATACTGTACACGCAAACAGTAGTTTAGTTTTCAGTGCAGGACCTTGTTTAGTACATTCCAGAACAAATCCTCTCTGAAAAGTGAAACACATTGCTGGGCAGTCAGTAACATGCTCATTCACACACTGTGTGAAACTTCAGATTTACATCCAGAGCCAGAGTCCAGACCGCCTCAGCCTAAGGATGGTGAAGGATGAGTATCCAGACAAGCCACTGCAGCTGACTGGGGCTCTGGGGAGGAAGAACCACTACCAGCAGTTCCAGCCTGTGGTCACACTGGGGAAAAGATACACGATGCACTGGGACCAGCCGGCTCCTGCAGAGATCATCATTTGGCTGATAAACTTCAACAGGTCAGTGACTGATGGATCTGAATAAGTTTTACCTTTCATTTAGTCACCCTCTAACTTAAGAACCTTAGAGGTATCTTAAGAAAAGTGGGTTTTAAGATGATTCACCTTAAACTCACAGCACTGGTTGACAGTTTTGCTGGGTCTCACTGGTCTGATTGATCAATTAAACAAAGAGACAAATTTGACACTTTCTAATGAATTTTCACCTGAAGCTACAGTGATGTTGGTAAAGTGAAGCATCATGTTTATGTAATACATACACACAACACTGGCAATGATTATCATTTTATCAGCTCTTTATCATTTTGTTGGCAGGTTCATTTTTTTTACCAGGTTAAGTAGTTTAACCAGAATGCTTGTGTCTTTGTTTTTACTCTGTAAGTTGGGTTAATGTTCTATGTTTTATTACTCTTGCCTTGAACTAAACCGTGTTTAACTACCTTTCACACTTTTGAGGTTAATGACAGTTACTATGCAGGTTAATTACTCAGAATCTGGAAAGTTTACCAGCATTAACTACAGAAATGTTGCCATCCTAACAGTCCCAGTCAGCAGCAGCCCCTAAAGCTGCATTTATTACATTAGCTTTAATTACTTTCTGACTGATTGTAAATTATAGCCGATATATTACACGACCTCTTTTCACTTAAGGCCTGAGGAATAAACAACCGTCCCTAATGAGCCTCTCAACTGGGACTGTGGCGCCCCCTAGTGATTGAGTAAAATACTGGCTGTGCAACATCTGTCACATTTACTATGAATTGAAGCTGTACTGTTGCTTTTTTAACAGAAACGACTGGATAAATGTGGGCATCTGCTACCCAAAAGGCACAACTTTCACCATAATCTCCGACATCCACAGCCGCCTCACCAAAGAGACCAGAAGAACCGGCGTGTTCATGAGAACCACTCAGAGAGAAAAGATGGACCACTCTCACCAGACGAGAGGTTATTACTACTGGGAGGAGGACACCGGGTGAGGGCATGAACTGATAACAGCTCTGGTTATTGACTTCCTGTAAGATGCTATCAGCTCTACACATTCTGAGAGGGAGTGAAGGTAAAAGATTCTGGATGAATACTTGAAATGATGGGTTGAGTCAGAGAAGGACAGGAAATGATCAGGAGACAGAAGGTAGCAGGAACAGGAAATGACACGAGCCAAATCCTGAGCATGAGGGCCACAACTTAACATGTCAGGGTGTGTGCAGTAAACCTTTAGTCACTACTGTAATATATTTGATTGACATTCATTTTGATTGTCAAAGATGTTAATATTTAGTATCTTATTAAAAATATAACTGCCAAATTTTGTAAGTACTTAATAGCAAGAACTTGTTCATAGAACTATTATGTAACGCAAATAACTGTACAGTTACTGAACATCATCTGTGCTTATGTTGCTTAATTAAAGAGAAAATTATGCTGGACAAACAGGTATGTACTAAAGCTAGTTTCAGATGTAATGTCAGTTTTCCTGTAGTAATGAAACACTGTTGGGTTTCACAAATGAGTTATAATTGATTAAATCGTGGTGAAATAACTTGACTTGCTAGACACTGAATGCTTCAGTTTATTCAACTGTAAGTGTCAAAGAAAGAGCGTCACATTCTCCTGATGGTCTGTTTCAGGAAGTTGTTCTCTGTCTGATGTGTCTCCTGTCACCTCTGCAGGCTCCTCTTCCTCAAAATCAAAGCACACAATGCGAAGGAAGACTTTGCTTTCTGCTCTGTGAAGGGCTGTGAGAGAGTGAAGATCAAAGCTGTTATCCCCCCCGGCAGCGGCCCCAGTGACTGCATGGCTAAAGCGTACCCCAGATACTCAGAGATGCCCGTGGTAGATGTGCCTATGCCCAAAAAACTGCCCCGCTCCAAACTGGTGAGAGGACAGTGTTTTGTAAAAGTCTCTTAACACAACTGTACCTGGATCTGCATTAAATACTTCTTCAAGCTGTGAAATAAAAAGAGGTTTTCCTGTTTCAGCTACTGCACAGAGTCTCTCACAGCATTCTGTAGAGTTCCTCTGAACGGTGCATAGTATTTCTGAATATGTGAAAATGTCTGAATAATCCGTTTAATTGATCAAACCATCACTGATGATCTCAATAACTGAGTGCTGCCCTCTTGGTGTGACATCACAGACCGACATCATCTGGGTCCAGTGCAGAATGTAGCAGCTATAGAATGTATCACTTATTCCTTATGTCTCTGGCAGACTGAAACAACAGAGCACTTCCTGGAAATCAAACTGGAGTCATACAGCACACGCTTCTTCCACATCAGAGAAGACTTCTCCTATACTGAGGTACTTTCTTTCAAAACAGCCTCCTTCTTGAGTTAATGAGCTGTTGAGATTTACAAATAACCCTGCATGCCATTAGTGATCACTTACTAGATAATACTTACTAGGTATACTTGATGTTGTTTCTGATGTACCTTTACATTGGAGCTTTGAATTTCATTTAAGTTTTTAAACTTGCTGTCACGTTTTGCTGCATTGATTTGACAACAGAACAAGAGTCACATGTTTGTACAATGTTAACATTAATCATAAATGCTATAATGCTGCTATACTGCCTCCTTATCTCATTGGCTGTTTCTGTAGGTAAATGGCAAGAAGATCTACCAATCAGAAGACGGAGTGCATGTGACTGCCATTGATGGCCACACTGGTCAAGTTCTGGAGTCTAAAGGCTTCAGGAACTCAGTGTTGATGAGAATTCCAGCTCAGTTAGAAAACTACATCTCAAACCTGCAAGAAGAGTAAGACCACCTGCAAAAGATGAAACATTAACCCTTAAGAGATAAATATGAGTACATGCAAATACCCCATACATGTGATACCCCAAATGGTGCTCATAAAGTGAAAATATGTCTGCTAAGTAAAATATCTGTGGCAAGAACTACAATGTACATCATATGTCAGACGATGGCAGAATCATACAGGCTGAAAATAGCTCTTTAAACACTGCCTGACAAAAACTCATCTCTGCTCTTCCAGGTCAGTGATTTTGATCACTTCTAAAGGAAAACTGGTCTCCAGGGGGCCGTGGACTAAAGCTCTTTGGATGCTTGGAGCAGACCAGACAGTACAGTTAAAAGGTGAGAATATTCCTAAACACTGGTTGCCAAGATGGATTTTTACATTATTGCTGCATGTCATGGCTGCTGTATTTATCAATTAAAGGTCTTTAATCTCATAAAAAGTGTCTGTTAAAACTCTCAGGTAATGTTTCATACGGATCATTCTGAATTAACAATAGATCGCAGCCATGACATTTTTTATACCTGATCTTTGATACAGTATATATGTGTGTTTTATCTCCACACTCTCCCCCTAAACCTGACCTACACAGAAACCTTTTTGTATGTGTACATGTTAAAATAAGGATTATTTAGTGTGTTTAATAATCCATTTTCCTCGCGTTAGCTTAGAATGTACAATGAAGGTGTGACTTTACATCTTTGTGAGAGCATCTGTCCCCACAGTGATAGAGAAACAGGAACACACACACACTCACACATTCCAGAGCAGCAGGAATCTTTCCTCTCATCTCTCTCTTCAGACATGTTTTTATCACGTTTCCAGCCTCTTACACTCACACTCACAAGGAAGGACAACAGCAAATGTTTCACAGATCACCAAATCTCTCATTATTTACTCTACACGCCACAGTTAATCTGTGGAACATTTTTATGTAACTTGTTTACATACGACAAATCATGCTTCACAAAGGACAATGAAAGTTGCTCATATGCACATATGCCATAAATGACCAATCAAAATCAAGAATTTCAGAGAGTCATGTTACATTGCACCTTTACAAGCACAAGCATGAAGTCACTGACGTACTAATATACAGCAAATCCATAGTGTGTTGGTTGATAAAGCACACCATGAAATTTGAACTGAACTTTGATTTATGTTTAGTTTCAGCTAACGGAGGTAAAACCTCTTAACAAAACATTTTGTGGTGTTTCCAGATAAGATAGCTTTTGTTGGCTTCAAAGGCTCTTTCCAGCCAAACTGGGTGAGGATGACCGTTGATGAAGAGCATGTCAAACTCCACCAAGTGCTTCCCATCCCTGTGGTTAAGACACTAAAGCTATGAAACAAGCAACACACAGCAGGAAAGCTCAGACTGTAGCACTGCTACACAAGCCATCTAAACCTGCACGCCCACTGAGCATAAACGACCAATCACAAACAAGCGTGTTTGTTACCGCGCACCCCCTCCCAGCAGGTTTCATTGTGACAACACGGACATATTTGAGTTTTGGGAAAAAACAAGAAAAAAGGAGTAACAAACACGCAACTTTATTTTTGATCCTCAGTGGTTTGCCTTCATGTAAATGTGTTTGTACTGAATATGTAGAAAAGATATTTCATATTGTAAATGTTGTGAAGTTTCTTCATATCACTGATCACACGCAGGATTTTCAGTTGGTTTTGTTTGTGGGGTACGAGAGAACCAGCAAAATAATTAAGTCTAAATGAATGCTGAAGATTGCAACATTTGTAGATGTCAATCTTACCATGAAACCATAAAATCTGATGATCTGAGAGGAATTGGTCATTGTAAATCGGTCAATCGGTCCTTTTGGCAAGAAGTACAACAGTGTCCCTTTGCCGAAATAGCTGGTCTTTTTTCGGGGATTGTAGTTTGTTAGTGTTTTGTATGTTTTGTGTGTTTCTAAAAACTCCTCATTGATAACAGAGTTATATTTTATACTTATTTATTGTACAGACACTAGTAAACAAACCTGGAACTGATGACTTTTAAGGACTTCTAAGTTGTAATGTATTCCTGTCCTGTAAAAAACAACAAAAATGTAAAAAAATGTCATTTTCAGTTGTACATGGATGTGATGTAAATGTGAAACGTATAATGTATAAAACGTTTTGCACAGAAATAAATCTTTTTTTCTTCACATCTTGGAGAATTAATACAGAAGCATCTGTTGCACAAAGACTCTAGATGGACGTGCCGGTTCCTCCACAGTCGAATAAACCTGGATGCTATACAAAGACCACACAAAAGTCTGATGCACCAGATACACGTGATGATGTTTAGTTTCAATGTGGAATAAAAATGGCAAAATCACAGAGAATCACAGTCACTGTTATTAATTAAAGACCTTGACCAACAGAAGATCTAAACCTTACAAACTTTAGCTACATAGTTGCTTCAATCTGATTTTATAGGAAAGCAACATAGGCTGTTGTCTTACTGGGGTGGAGGACCGTAAAGATATTTTCAGTCCAGCAGTTGCTGAGAAATGTGACCACGGAGGCCATACCAAAGCAGGGCGGATACATACATTAGAGCTTTGAATGGTCTCCAATGCTTCAAGACAACTACAGGAAACCTACTAAGAGCTTCTTGACTGTGGACATGAGCTCCCAGCACACAGCAGACGTGTTTTTCTGGAACATCAAATCTTTTTGAGACGAAGCAGATTCACAGCAACACATTACATCCAAAACAGCTGAGAATATGAGAATATGAGTTTTGTACCTCAGTGAAAGCTAAAAACTTCAGTGTTAGGAGCGTAACAGATACTGATGATAATTGGTCAGTAGCTGTAGTTTATTCACAAGCACGGCTGTGGCCACATCACCAAACTACTGTATCACTGCAGCAGCCGTGGCTGAATGTTATTTACGTTGGGTGACAACATTCGGTTATTGTTTACATTGCTATTGACCAATGAGCACCTGAAAGGGAAACAACAGGTCATATATACTATTTCTGTCTCTATTCATGACACAATTTGTATGAATAACAAAAATCATAAGAAATACCAACAGGAATTCAATAAATGTTGAATGAATGACTGCAAAGGGACTGTGATGTTAAGCTTTCTGAGAGCTGTACACGCTTCTCCTGGTTTAACAGCATGTGGATGTACAGAAGAGAATGATTGATTGCTCTATTACAGCAGTATGTTGCTCTTAAACTGGGGCAATAATTCTGCCACTAACATCATTTAATGCCCGGGGATTTGACTGTCTGACTCCAGATCAGCTCATTTCTGCCACAGCGTCCAAACACATTTCAGCTTTCATGTTAACATTTAAATCAGACAACATCTCTGCTACACTGCCTAAAAGAGCCACTCTACAAAAATAAAGAATGAGACGAGGTGAATTTATAAAAAGACAAACAAACTTTCTAGCTAAATACTCTGAGGGTCTTAATTTAAAATACAGCTTAAATGTTTGAATGAATGTTTAAAGGAATGTGTTTGAGCCAGTTCACCCAAAAATGTTTTTTTAAATGTAAATGTTTTTAACATTTACTCTCCCTCATGTTACTCCAAACCGGTTTCCCCCATGAATATCAAACAACAGTGGCAGTTATTCATTATTAACTTCTGACACAAATGCTGTCAGTTTAGCTGATCACACACTCAACCTCAAATACTTCTCATGAGGACACAGATAGTCATCTACAGACAGCTTTGACATCACTGATAAATAACACAATGCATAAGTGTATAAAAGTGGTTTATTCTTCAAATCAGAAGAAAACTAACTGTGAAAATGATCATAACTATGAAAATAATGAGGTGGGTTACAACACATTTCATTGAAATTGAAATATTCTAAATGTAAGATTGATGATTTTACTTGTCATCCAGTAACACTGGTAGGAGAACATCCTCAGTCTCATGCTCTGCTAAGACTTTAAGTCTTTGCTGCTTTTGTATCAAAGCTCCTGTTTGCTTTTGTTTGCTCGGTTGGCGGCTTTCTTGTCTCCCTTCTTCTTAGTCTCATTTTGCTCCTTTTTACCATCTTTCTTGGCAGCTTTCCCAGGGAACACCTGTCCCTCCACGGTCACGTCCTCGCAGCGCTCCTGAGCCACCAGAAAGTCTTTAATCTCCCAGGCGTAGCTGCCATCACGCAGCATGAAGATGACACGGTTAGAGCCCACCACAAATCTAATGAGGAAACAAACAGGAACTACTGTGAAGGTTATGGCAGCTTAAAAACTAAAGACTGTTGTTGGCTATCAAATAATGCCAGACAGATAGGAAGCCTGACTCATATTTATAACGACCTTTATATTAAATGATGATACCTCTGAACATCAAAGTTGGCATTGAAGAGGCTTCCCTGCCACAGGCTGCTGATCTCCTCAGTCTCCTTTTCCGTGGGGTTTCCTGAGACGGAGGCAAACACCATCAGCGTCTTCCCTTTCTTGGACATCTTCAGGAGCTCCTCTGGTTTGGATGCATCTATTTTAGAGAAGTCGATGGGTGGAGGAGATCGTTTGTGCTCGGGCAAGTCACCTTCCTCAATGTCATCATCCTTCTGTGATGAAACAGTATCAGTTGTCTGGCGATGAGCAGGTTAAAACATTTACCTTTATTCATTTTATCCAAAGCGACATACAATGAATTCAAGGTACACATTTTTATCAGAATTTGTCTTCTCTGGGTTCAAACCTACAACCTTTGCACTGCTCATGCAATGCTCTGCCAGTTGAGCTGCAGGAATACAAGGTTAAATAACAGCAATGCTGTGGTGTCACCGGCATAGAAAGCAGCTATTAAATTTAAGGGTCTCAACATTTCTCCCACACGTCTCCCACACCACTCTTACAATAATTTTAATTTCTACAAAATTGTAGCTGAAAAATGCACATTTTTAATCTTAGTGTTTTTGGACCATGTCTAAAGCATAGTTTTATCCAAATAGATATTTATCATAATTTAGAAAATTTGTAAGCCATCAAACTGAAAATGCAGTAAGTACAGAAAAGCGTGCAATAAGAAAGCAAAGTCATATTTTCACAATGCTTCCATATATTGACAAAACCTGCTATGGATTGTTGCAGTGCTATGTGTTTACAGGTGAGAGGTATGAATGTGATCGTATATATTAGAAAGTTGACAGACAAAAATTAAAATTGGCTTGAAATAGAAGTTGTGAGGGTTTTATCTTTCTTATGGTGACATACATCTGAGTAAAACAGTTGTGGTCCTACTGGTTAAGGAGTCAGACTTGTAATTAGTAGTTGCTGCTGGTTCGATTCCAGCAAGAATTTATTGGAAGTTGGAGGGATAGAAACTGGCCATTAGATGGTAAATATACTCCTACCCTCTCTTTCACCGCACATCACTGCCAGATACATAATCAAAAGATGTTGGAGGGGGAAGTTCATGTTTTCATTAAAGACTATGAGGACAAATTCAGTTGGACAAAAATAATGTCAATATATAAATAGTTTATAATAAATACTGTAATTCCATGAAAAAACATGACAAATCAGTCTAGACAACAACTGAAGTAATAATTCCATGTTGGTACAAAGAGTGACATGTCGCTTTTCTTACCCTATGAACAAGTGGTAAGAAAGTTTAAAAATACAAAAAATGCTAGATGTTTATTTGTGTTATTACTGAAGACAAATATACACGGATAAACTTTATATGGATTTATTTTTCAAGTACGTAAAAGCGGGCAAACCTTTGTCCCTATGAGAAGTCTGAAACTTTGTAAGACATACATAAAGTTATGATGTAAAACATGACTTGTAAACCCTTTAACCAACATGTGTTTCGTATACACGCTTGTCCTGAGCTAAAACATTACTGTAAATAACGCTGATATAGATTATATAGCTGTTCATGCCTGTAAGTGTAACTGGACTTTTAACTGAAAACCCACCGGGATGTGTGACATTAACCCCACGTGACACTAACCCCAGACTGGTGCTTTTACACCTACCTCCCACTCCTCCAGCAGTCTCGCCATGTCAGCGTCATTATAATCCCGAATGTCTTTCTTTTTCTTGGGTTTAGTGTCTGTGCAATGAGCCGATATGAGTAAAACGAGGAAAAGAAACACTGCGGCGGTTCCGCAGCTGAGAGAAGCCGCCATCTTTAAAGCTGGAGCGCGGTGATTGGATGAAATCCTCCGTTTGTCGACGCGGTTTTGAGGGGCGTGTCTTTCTGGTCAATAAATAATATTCAATAAAAATGATGTTTAGCAGTTTTTACATTTACTTTGTATAAAATACAAACGACCTGTGTGCTGTTGTTATTTTGTGGAATCAGTAGCATACAGTACAATATGTTATTTTATTTGTCTATTTAAAGTCTCTACGATCTTTTTAAATACGAAGTAAAATTGTCATAGTTCTGTTTTAGCTTTATTGTGTTTCAACAGCCCAAAAGGACATGTGTGGCATTTTTAATAGTTTATGCAAATACATTTCTACTCACTAAAACTTACTTATCTGTATGCCTTTAATAATCCTGACCTTTGGGAAACACATTCTCGTGTGCTTTCAAAGGAGCGATGAACTGTAACCATTTTATGTTGAGTGTAATTTATGTCTCGTGCTTTTTCTCAGAGGACACCGCGCCCAATGGCGCAGCGCCCTGCGCAGCTGTACCGCTGACACGGTGTGTGCGGCTGTAGCCCCCAGCCCACATACTGCTGCGTTTCTCTCATCCGGTAGCTTTAGTGTGTTGGAGGTAAATAAAGAATTAGACCAAACAAATGCCTACATCAGGACTCTGTATTGCCCATTAAATGTCATTTAAAACTGTGCAATAGAGAAAAGCACTACCATACACTACACTCTAAATGCAATACAATTGCAATGGTTAAATCTGGCCCAATCTATTATATCGTTTGTGTGCTTTAGTATGTAGTGGTTAGTGAATGTAGTTTTCGTTTGTTAATGCAAACGTTTGACAAGCCCTTCCCATGTTTAAAGAGGGCGGGTTTAATGAAGCCTTTGCCTCCCTGGTGCATCTATTGGCTCCTTCACATTCACAACGTCTCGTTTTGTCCAATGAGAAGTGGCCCACTGCGCTTACGTCATAGTTCAGCTGCGGTGAACCCGAGCTCTTTCACGAGATGGATCAGATGTTTTAAAGACGTTCTCCAGCGCGGTAGGATTAAAATACTGTGAATAACAATAGATATAAGGACTGAGACATAAGTGCGACAGACTCTTCACACAAACATACATAACAGATTTACTCCTGTGAAGTTGGAAGGGGGTGTTTCAGAAACAACACATTTAGACAAAAACATAGTTCTCGTAATATTTCTAAATCATGATGTCTGTTTTTAGCACTTAGCATCTATATAAACAATCAAACAGTCAGTGTAGAAGCAGACCGTTTAAAATGACACGTAAAGAGAAACGTAGCCGGCGGTCCCACTAACCAAAAAGTAAGTCGCTCTATGGCGCTTTGAAAGCGAACATTGTGGAAGTAAATATAGCGGGAGAAGCTGCTGCAGCACAGCGGACGGGAAACAGCAGAAGCAGGACGGACACAAAACCCAAAGAGAAAGCAGTGGGAAGGTCTCTACGTTATTCCTGTGGAAGCGCCAGCATCTGGGTGTAACTTTAGCCTCAGACCAGACGCTGAGTGTCACGTCGGGCCCGCGGGAAATGATGCCTGGCGAGAAATGAGCGCAAGTTTTCACGCCACGAAACTCTGAGCGCCGCTGAGCGAAAGCGACCGATCTGAGGGAATAATGGTTGCACAGTGTGTGAAAGTGTCAGGGTTCGAGTCGCGCTAGCAGGCTATTGAGCCACACCCTCCCGCCGCTTCCTGATACGCGAGATGTAGCGGGAGGCTGCAGCTGAAGTGCGTTACCGAGCTCCGCGTGCCCGTGGGCTCATCAAACGCGCCGGTCACGCGCGGACAATGGCGAGTAACAGCGAAACTGTGTGTCACCGGACATCTGCTGCGTTTCTGCTCAGGTGCGCGTTTGGACTCTAGGCATGAACGCAGACCTACATCTGCCCGGAGAACCAGGATTGTGCGTGAAAAAGGTTAAAGCAGTTCCAGAGTGTTTGTGGACTTCGGATGTGCCGTGGGATGAAGGTGCAAAGGCGGCGCGGCGCTGTGTCGGCGCTCGCGCTTTGGTCGGAGGGTCAGTACACAACACCACCATCATCATCATCATCATCCGCCTTCAGGACATTTATGAAAATGCGGCTTGCGTGACACGATTTAAGGGTCAAAAGTCGTGCGATCGACGTCTGGAAGTCTGTTGGTCAACCTGCACTTTGCCTCACCAGGCATCGTCGTACAGATGGCACTGCAGTAACATTTAAGTGTTGTGTGTGTTTTGCATTGTTTGACATTAACTTTAAAACAACCTGTGAAACGGATCAGACTGTAGCTTACCTTAAGAAAGGTTTCTTCAAAATTTGAATGATTTTTTTCATTCACTAAGCGCAGTAAAAATCAGATTATTTAAACACTGGGCAATTCAGAGCTTTTCCAGTGAAGAGATTTAACTGTAGATCTCCTGAGACTCTTTTGCCCACATTGCTAAAAATCCAAATATCTATAATTTTGTTTTGCTTGTAGGAAGACTCTTATTCTCACAGCTGCATTGAGTGAAGTTTCATAATATTTCACAGATGTTTACTCACAGAAGAGTGTGCTTTGTATATATTTTCTGAAGGACATTACAGAAGCCACTTTAAATTCATGGATTCCCAGGAAATGTATGGAAATCTATTTTTAAACTGAAGAAATGTCATTTGTTACATGTTCACACAACTGAAGTGTGTTGTTTTGAAAAAGAGAAACTTTAGAACAATAGCGTGACCACCCTACTATGGCTAGTAGTGGCTCGGGAAAATCAGATAGTGACGCTCATACCAACACCTTAACTGGCAGCTTGCAACAAAGGAAAAGACTCTCATCCATCTGTGATGCGTGCAAAAGCAAAATGCAGCTGGTGGCAGACCTGCTTCTGCTGTCCAGCGAGACCAGGCCAGTGGTGCACGCCGACGGCCTGCCAGTAGCAGAGACTTTTGAGAAATGTCGTGACACGGTGATCGCCAGAACAAAGGAGTTGTCTATCATCGTCCATGACATTCAGAGCCAACTCAACATGGGGAAATTTGTGGAGGTTGGCGACAGACTGGTGGAGATGGGAGATCTAGTGGTCTCGCTGACAGAGTATTCGGCACACGCAGCGTATCTGGCAGCTGTGGAGACTCCAGGTTCACAAGCTGCTGTTTCTGGATTGGTAGATCGCTACAAAGTCACCCGTTGCCGGCATGAAGTGGAGCAGAACTGCAACATTCTCCGCCTGACGGCCGTGGTGGACCTGACACCACAGCTCCTGCTGGAAGTGTCGCAGAACATCCTTAAGAATCTCACCACACTTACAGACGCCTCCTCTCTGGCCAGCGATAAATCCAAGGACAAGTTTGCCAAGGAGCAGTTTAAAGCCAGTGTCAAGTGCATGAGCACCAGTGCCACGGCTCTCTTGGCATGTGTGAGGGAGGTCAAGGCCTGCCCCAGCGAGCTGACCCGCAACCGCTGCATCCTCTTCAGCGGGCCGCTCGTGCAGTCGGTACACGCCCTGGTGGGTTTTGCCACTGAGCCGCAGTTTCTTGGTAAAGCAGCCATCATCACCCCCGAGGGCAAGGGGGTGCAAACGGCTGTGCTGGGTGGAGCCATGAGCGTAGTGTCAGCCTGCGTGCTCCTGACCCAAGGCCTCAGAGATATCTCCCAGCATCCCGAGAGCAGCTCCCAGATGCCCGTCTACCGGGAGCGCCTGCGGAACTCGGCGTGTGCCGTCTCAGACGGATGCACGCTCCTGTCTCAGGCACTAAGGGAACGATCCTCACCCAGAACTCTACCGCCAGTTAGCCCTCATTCTGTGAATTAAACAACACCGACCCCTCGGCACATCATTTGAAGTACCAAAGAATTAAGTCACGTTTAGCCCATTTACATTAGTAAAACCATTTACATTAGTAAATGTTCAATTTATGCATGTAAATGAACTTCATGACAGGCAACTTACTCGAGTTAAGGTCAGAGGTGGCATTTATAGCTTTATCTTAATATTGAAGGTCATTAGGAGGAGAAGTTTGCTAAAAACTTTGCTAAAACTGACAGCTAAATAACTAAATTTAAAAATTAAGCCAAGAGTGATAATTATAACAAAAGCCTCAGTAAAATGAAACTGTTACCTCAGTGTTCAGCTGAATGGATGTCATTGAGATACACAGAGTTTGTATTACATGTGTGAATTTGTAATGAGTTACAGCTGCTGTGAGTGTGTGCCATAGGTGTTACATCATTTACCAGACCTACAGTTGTGTTAATATGTTGTGTTTGGGTTTTCTGTGTCTACCCTGTTGTTTTATCATGCATGTACTGGAGTATTTATTTCAACTTATTAAAACGTTTCTCCTAAATGTTGTGGTGAGAAATCTTAAATGAAATTGGTTTTAAGACGTTTTAAAAGTAAATATTTACATACAAATGATTTTACTAGCTATGTTTGCATGTATGTTTATATAACACTTTATTTTACAGAAGTGTTCTCATCTTGTTTCATGAATGAGGCCTAAAGTTCATTTAACACAACTGTGGCAGTGGATGGGTGGTGCTGGAGTCAGTATGTGATTAATGTGTCATCAGGGATACATCCAAACACTCACTGAACAGAAATGAGAGGAAATCTGGAGGGTCGGTTGGGTTTATATTTAAATGGCATTTTGTGGACAACATTTTTCTTTCCCTCACGAGCACATAATGTAGTTCAGCCTAATGGTCCTGCAGTCTTTGAAGAACATTCTTTCACTAAAGCTACCTTGACTGCTCTGATGTGTTCCATGTGTTATCAGCCTCTGATATGCCCTCCTACCTCCATCTGTGAGTCTGTGTGAAGTCTGACATGTTTCTCTGCTGTTGGTCACACAGGGAGCAGAGCTGTGTGTGTGTGTGAAGGTCTGTCCACTCGTCTTCTGGATACTTAAACCATTGCTTACTGTGTTCATGTGACGCACACACTATTTAACTTTATTTAACACGTCCTGATCCTATAAAACCTCACAAACAATAGAAATAAGAACATTTGTTTTTAAGTTGTTTCTGAAAACCTTTCGTGTGGTTCTAAGAGAAATGTGACAGGAAATGCTTTTGTGAGGTTCACACGTCAGGTAAATCATCAGTAATCCAGAGACTCTTCTGGCATCTCAGTCTTTATGCTGAAAAACAAAAAACTGCCCAACAGGAAACCTCTGCTATCAGGAGACGCTTCCTTCACAGCACAAAATGCTGCAGTAGTAATTTAGACTCGGTTTCGCCCATTTCCTGCTAGAACTTCAAGCTCTTGCCTGTCCCTGTATGCCAGCAGTTCCTCTCGTGTGCTGTGAGGCCTCCACAGAGTCCTGTGCTTTCATCATCAGTGTAAATGCCTCACCACAGTGAGCACAGGCAGTACTGTGATGTCACAGCAAGAGTGTGAGATGGGGATGTGAGATGTGACACATCTGGGATGGGATTTCATTGATATGTTAGAGAATGAGCAAAACGTGTGTAATGACAAATGTAAAGCAGATTAATACTGATGTTGACTTCAGTGTTCCTGAGGCAATTACAATCTAACAACAGCTAGAAGTACAACATCAGGAGACATCACAATGTTGATCAATTTGGCAACATTTTAGTGTGGAGATTTAGAGAGATCTTCCATAACAGTCCATGGACTATTACATATACTTTCTATAATATCCTGATACTGGGATGTGGCCACCAGGTAAAATATAGCTGATTGAATCACATTACAGGTAACAGCCCAACTCAACAACATCTCAGTTTGAGCTCAGTTTTCTCATTCATGTCTGTAGCACACAAAACTCAGCTTTGGTAACATTTAGGAGTATTAAAAACCAAACCCAAAGCAGTGTTGCTGTGAGCATTAGTTACAGTGATGTTTTAAGCACCTGTAATAAGACTGTTTCGCAGCACTGAATGCATGTGTTGGTGATATTATTGCCTCCTTAAGCTCAAAACGTTTTCCTCTCTGCAGATACTCTTGTTGTTTTTGTTTATTTAAGACTGAACCCTGTCCCTGTGGCAGGTGTAGAATGACACTGAGCTCATAATTTATGGATAAACCTTATCAAGTGACTAATGACAGTCACACATTAGGAATAAGTGTCTTAAGGATCGTCTATTTGTGCAAAGGTTTACTGAAGATATAAATACGGGAACTGTAGAAATATATACACCTGGTTTAGGGTGTATATCTACTCAGGCAAACATCAGACTAACTCTTGTGTGATCTGACACTAGTCGGATCAGCTCTCACTGATTCTCAGTATAACAGAAGCATCTACAGTCGGTTTGTCCTGTATCTCACTGTTCACCTCTGTCAATGTGCAGGTCTAGTTTCATCACATATACGGTCATTTCATATTTCATTTGTGCTGGAGAACAATTACATAAATGCTTTAGTTATTAATAAAGACATTTAAGCAAGACACTTGCAGACATTAATGATGTTATTGGTACTATAAAGATCAATGGACATTTAAATCATCCTGTCGTGACCCCTTTAAAATGAATTGCTTGTGTACACTTTTATAAAACATGTTTTTTCTTTAGGTATTCTCAGCTGTAAATGTTTTATCACCCAAAGTTTGGTGTAGACAGAAATTCCTTATACAGGGATCACAAATAACTGGAAAAATCATAGAACTTTTGTGGATTAAAGAAGTAAAACTCTGTTACATTAATGTGAAATGAGTGATATATTATTCAGTGTTCATCACCACAGTCTGTCCACGGGCTGTAACTCATATCAGACAGCAGCCGCTCTGTCTTGTGTTTGGACAAGATGCTCAGTGTAACTGTGCAACCAAACCTTTCCTGAGATCTGGTTTCCCTCAGTCATCCTCAGCCAGGCAGACCCGCCCATGGTCTGCTATTGTCTCCTCTGGTTTCCTGGAGGACCAAAGGTTAAACAGGGCAGTTCCTCAGCTCCAGAGCCATTGTCCTCAAACAGAGCAGCTCCACCTGCGAGGCTGATGGTGAAGTAACATTTATCTCTTTACTCTCATTGTCTAATCAAACTGGGAACATAATATTTCCATTGCTACACATTATTTACACTGCAAGCTGTGATGAGATAAACATAAATTATGTGTTTACTGATACAGTGCTGAACTGTACAATATACAAAACAAATATGAATGTGACTCTTGAAGAAGAACTAGCATCTGCTAGCTACAACAACACCAGAGCAGCCACACACACACACACACTCACACACACACACAGTGTTTAAGTCTGGAACGTCTCTGAGGTCTGAATTTCACATTTACAGTGATTTACTACTGGCCAGTTTCACTTTTCTTTGCATTTATTTTTATTACTAGGGCAGAAACATTTCTAAAATGTTATATATGAATATATATTTATTGAAATGTTCATTGAAATAAATAAATAAATAAATACACTTGGAAATTAAATATATTTGACAGATGACAGTAGCAGTGGACAGGGCAGGTCTCCAGCCATACAGTAATGAGCTGATCACATCTTCAGACTGCTGGACGCTGTGAGGCGGGTGTGTTGGAGTTGTTTGCAGGTATGTGGACCTCCAGGAACATGGACTGAAGACTGTAGAGACAGAGGCTAGATGGACTGCCTGTATAGCCTCTGCTTGTTCTATCTATGTGACGATTTCTCTGCTACTTTTGCTAGAAACAAAATGAAAATTGAGCAGCTTACGTCACCGATTACCAGGGTTAGAAGAAATTCAGCTTATTTCAGCTTTTACATCAGGTGTGTGTGTGTGTGTGCGTTTTTGTTTAAAAAAAAGTGCATGCTGTAAGTTCTGTTTATAGTAAGAGGGCAGTTAGAGGGTGTGAAGTGCAGAATCTTCCTCCTGGCACAGTTGCTTTTCCTCCCCCTCTTTAAGGTGGGGTTCATTTCCTCACACACACACACAGCAGAAACGTTTAGTGGTGCTTTTGAAGCAAAGCATCTCTATTACTCTACATGCTCCTTTTATTGGACAAAAGTTTGGCCCACACTGTTTGTCCTAAATCCATAAATGAGGGTCGAATCAAGCCGCTTATTGAGGAGAGATGTGCTACGATTGTTATAATCAGGTGTACAATGTTTTTTGGCTGTACAAAAAGTGGGATAACATTCCAGTCTTAATATTGGGCTGAATTTTGTGATGTCATAGCTCTGCATCAGAATGCCATAGAGATTGGAGGTCATTTCATGAACATATTTATTATGTTCTTCTAAAGAAAAACTGCTATATATTTGTCACATTTTTAAATGAATGCAAATTTCACTAAATACAGTCTTACAAAAACATCTTACTTTGCACTTCTACGTTTGGCTCAATAAAGGGAAACACAAGCAACACTGTTGTATAATGTTACAGGTCCAGGATCCCATTCCCACGTGTGTAGTGT
>JBAJNP010006694.1:0-24825 GCA_036877545.1 Yasuhikotakia modesta | reverse complement strand
TTGTGTGTTCAAGTCCCAGGACTGACATTAATACTGTACATTAAAACTGTACAGCCTGGATCCCAGACAAATGTGTGACTATAGAGAACTACAGAAACAGTGTTACAGACGTTCCTGCGTTACCTGTAAGACTGCAGGATGTCTATTATCCCTATGAAAAGCAGAAGTCTCTCTCCTTTACCACTTACTGCAGGAATCCCACCCATCCTGCAGAGAGAGAGAGAGAGAGAGAGAGACAGAGACACACACACACACACACACACAAAGACCGAGAGAGAGAAAGACACACACACAGACAGAGAGAGAGAGAGATAGTCATTAATATGGAGGCATATTACAAAAGTATCTATTAAATATTAAAGTATCTAGTTTGGTGTCTGTTCTCATCATAACAAACAAGCACACAGAGCGTCACACACGTGTCATCTGTGTCTATGGAGTCTCCGCACGCAGCTCCGCCCTGAATGGACTCCATGGCAGTGGAGTAAAGCGCTCGCTGAGCGGCGGGTCTCTTCTCGTCACTGCTGCTCTGAGACCCCTCCATCTGCCGCTCGCGCTCCGCCTGATCCAAGTTATGAACCCCCAACAACAGGCTGTAATCCATGATCTTAAAGCTCTCCAACACCTGAACAGAGCAGAAGAACATTGTAAGAACATAAACAATAAACAATGATGTGCAAACATAAAACATAAACAATGATGTGTACACACACACACTCACCAGACAGTCTCTCTGGAGGGTTTTCACCAGGGCGTTGTACGTGTCCACATCCAGCAGAAGTCCGTCCTGAACTTCCTGCATGAAGTCCAGATCTTTGAAGGTGGGCTTGGACTTCTCCCGTTCCTTCTTGGAAGCCCGCCGCTTGTACGTGGACCCCTTCAGGTCGAACTTCAGGTGCATGCGGAAGACCCGCGGCAGAACGTTATTCATCACAACAATCCGGATGTTCTTGCCACCCGACTGCACGCAGTACAGACCGAAGAACTTGGGCAGCAGAGTGCGTGGGTTCTGATTCAGGTTCTGAGAGAGAAAACGATTCATAACTCAGTTTATTCTTCAGTAGTTGCTTCTCAAGACTGCGATCTGTAACTTTTCAGGGTTAAAAATCAACAGATATTTGTTGTTAAGCAGGAACATGACAGATGTTTAAAACATTCTCACCGTACCCCAATTTGAAATGTTAGGTTTATAATAATGATAAATAATCAGTGCTCTCTAAATCATGCACAGATGCACACTAAAAACACACCAGAAATAGTGAACGCCATCTGCGCACTTTTAGCATTCCATGATTTGGGAAGCACTAATCTTAATCTGGCGTATTTTTCAGGACACGCGGTATGTGAATTGTGATGCGGAGGACGTGGATCTGCACAGACATCGCATCTTACCATGTAATATCCCGGCAGCAGCTTCTGCAGAAATTCAGCTTCCTTGTGCATGACGGTTTTTAGGATAAATTCATCGTCCCGTGTGACGTAGAAGATGGAGCCGCTGGCACCAGGGTTTGAAAGTTCAATCAGCGGTTCGTTACACAGAGAATACTACAACACACACACACACAGAATGAGAGTATGCTGTTATATATAGTATGGATTGAGATTATATTTGTGATTATATAAATTACTTAATATTATTACAAGAAATTTAAAACGTTTACAGCTGAATGCAAAGAGTGGATTTTGTTTGACTGTAACACAAGGGTTACAGTCACACACACACACACACACACAATCTGCTGTTTTTAGTGCTTAAACAGGAAAGTATTAGTGCGGTAAGAACCATCTGTCTCAAGTAATGTGTGAACACTTACACACACATGCACACACACACACACACACATACACGCATGTTTTATCTCTCACACACACTCACACACACATTAACAGTGGTGACCATCAGATCATATAACCCTCATATGTCTATTTTTGGCCAACTGTGGATGAAGCATCCGAGACAAAACKTGTCTCACCAGATAGTCGTCAGGTCGAATCCCGAAAAGCTCTCGGAAGTACCGGAATGCCACAGGAGCGTAAGTCTTAAACCTGAAGTCTGGATAGTGATGTGCCGGGGTCAGATTACTGCCCTCACTGAGAGAGAGAGAGAGAGAGAGAGAAAGAGAGAGAGAGAGAGAGAGAGAGAGATTGAATGAGTTTTAATCTATTCTGGGCCCTTATTGGCTGTTTTTCCTTCATTATTAAGTCATCCATTTCATTACCTTTTTATAATACACATTTTAACTTTGTAATGAAAAAATTAACATGTTTACAATAACATTTTGTCTTCCAAACTGTTCACACAGTGAACCGCAAGCCTTCAGTTGAAATGCTTCTAATCTTTAGAAACATTTAATCCTTAAACCTGCGACTCTAAACTGCTGACTGACAGATCACAGAATAAACAGAAACCAGGACCGGTGCTGCTGGTTTTAAATGACTCCTTACAGACAGAAGCTTCTCAAAGACACACAAACCTTGGGAAGAAAATACTTTCCACCACATAGAAGTCCTGCATGAGAACGTCTCGCTCTGGTTTGGAGCTCAGGTTACCCACGGTGTAGCCGATGCCCAGCTGAATTGCTCCTCTCAGGGCAGACGAGGTCGTCTGCAGAAACATTTGAATCGCCTCTTATTAACAAAGCTGATACTTCCTCTCATGTACGGTTTAACATACTGACAGTCTTCATAATGATGCACATTTTCTGCACAGGTGCACATAATGATGCACAGGTTTTTGTGGAGAAACATGGTGAGAAACATGCAGAATTCGACGGCACACACCTTTTTGTAGGTGGTCTCACCAGAGGCATCTACTCTTCTGTGGCCGATTTTCTTCTCTGGACCGGAGCCCGGATGACAGGAGGAAGACGGCATCTGAAACATCACACATCTCATTAACTTCTCAACTACTTCTCCTTGACAGCAGTGAGACCAAACTGAGAGACGCAGAGATCTGATTCAGTCTCCCCTTTCTGTTTGAAATTAGTAAGAAATTAAAGACGAATTTTACTTTATTACCTCGGTTATGTAGGTCTTTTTAAAACCAGCGTCTGAAATAACACAGAAAGAGAAACATAATGAATGAAACATCACTGCCAATACAAAGAATAAAGTATGAAATATCTAAACACAGCATCTGCCGGTTGTGATGATTATATGTGGTTTGTATGAAACTGTGAGATGGCAGCATGCTTGCGTGTGAATAACAGTCCAAGGACAAGCTGTGAATCTGCAGCCCTGTGTTGCCTAGCAGTCATTTCCCACTGCGTTGTTCTCTGCAAGCGTTCTTGTGTCACTGATTTGAAGGGAAAGGGGCGGGGTTTCGCACCAGTAGACCTGTCAATCACTTTTCTGCACGTGCCCGCTGTGAAATTAAGGCATGATGACGGAAAGCAAATGACCTGACCTGCTTTACACCCGAGAGAACGAGACAAATTAATAGCCGAGAATTAGAGCAGCAAAATGTCGCAGCTAAACGTGATTTCGTGTCTCATTTTAGCCCGAATTTTTCCAACACACATCCGGCTCACACTTTATACCAAAATTTTAAAGCACAGACATAAAAATACAAAAGTGTAAATGCTGCAAAAATACAACACATTATTGTTTTATTTCGACGAAGGTTTGAAACGTGACTGTGAGATGTTTGTTAGGTTCAGCTGCTCAGATCAAGCAGAAATGTTTCGGTGGTGATTTTGTAAAGCCTGAAAGAATCTGTGTGTGTTTTCAGGGCAGATACAGGACTGAAGAGAGTCTCTCAGGATGGAAGCATGTGCAGAGGACAGCGTGACGTGTGTAACAGTGGCGACATGAATCTAGTAAAACATGCTGTAAAAACTCCACTCACTCACACACACACACACACACGCACAAACACACACACGCACAAACACACATGCACAAACACACACACCAACACACACGCACCAACACACACGCACCAACGCACACATGCACCAACACATACACATACAAACACACACGCGGCAACACACACGCGGCAACACACACACGCGGCAACACACACACAAGGCAACACACACACGCACCAACACACACACGCACCAACACACACACGCACCAACACACACGTACCATATTCAAATGCTTTCTGAGAGCTTAAAATAACAGCTTTTACAAAGAGACCAAATCGATTGTAATGACATTTCTGTGTCTGACTGAACTGGTTGTGAAGACAGACGTACCACCAGAAACCTCTGACAGGCATCTGGCCTGTATTTCACTCAGTGACTCAGCATGTGAAAAACTACATTTGGAGGTAAATGTTATGTTTACTGTAATTATTGCTACAGTACTAGACGAACAGAAGATCTTCAAAAACTATAATTTTAAAACTGTACAGAATAATACACCAGTAAACTACAGTAACATCCGAACAATTATATATATTTATTGCATTTTCACTTTCTAATCTTTTGTTTTCTGTTTTAAATCAAACTGAACTGCAAGCAGCAGCGACACTGTTGAGAGTTTAGTGGTAACTTACGCAAAATGAGCAACATTCAGTTTTTATTTAGTTGCATTAAATCAGATGAAATCTTTAACAGCCCAACAGCCTCACAAACAGACCGTCTACAGAAATCAAACTAAATAACTTCCACTGTAATTCAGCCCTGCAAATTATTTCAACAGCATCTGTTTAAGAGCACAAAATGACTAACCAGAGAGAAATGTTTCACAAACAAAAACATGTCAAAGCTTATTACATAAAAAACTCACTCAACCAGATATTTGTGTTGAGAATCTCTGAGAATATTTGTTGTACATTCACACTGTCACCAGCAATAATGTCCCACATTATACAGAAGAGATAACAGAAAAACTTAATTCTTAGTTAGTGGAATGTTTTATAAACTGRGTTTTTACAGAATTACTACAGAATTATAAAAAATAACAGTCTTGTACCCAAACAATAATGTTAAAACACAGGCACCAATCATGATTATTGCTTTTAAAACTATAAACAGCAATATTGTCTAATTTGGGACACAACAGACTGGATCTCACCAAGAGCATTATGGGAAAAAAGCCAACAGTCTGTATTACTGTACAGCCAGCTCAAAATGACGGTTATATCTATAAATCTGAAGTCCAATAAACAAACTAATGTGACCTCATTAGACTTAACAAGTTTTCCAGACTCAACAGTGATGAAACACCACAAACCACTACAGGAATTATAGATATTTTACACAGAATAAATCATAGTAACTTTACAGACCAGCAGCTGGATGATAAACAGACTTAGATTTGTACAGTCGTTCGATTACAATAGATCTGTACAGTAGAAATCATTCTGTATTTCGTTGCAAACAAAGTTCAGTGTGAATTCACACATATAACTAATTCACTAATTCACGTGGCCTTACAGACTGAATTATTCTCATTCATCATCAAACTGACATGTAAACAGAATATTGTCAGTTCTAATCGCCATAACTCAGGAAAACTATGATAATGTGACAACAACATATTCTAGCCATCAGCAGAGTTTGCAAAACAAAAAATTATAAATAAAACAATAGATTTAAAAAGGTTTTGATTAAAGTGAAAATCGTAAAAACCTGCTTTCTAGGCAAATGTATCTTCTCTGAAGATTCTTTAAATATTTTTACCACAAACAAATTTTGCAGGTTAATGACTTATAAATTATGCATATAAATGTGTTTGCTAATTCGATAAGAGTAAATACACATTTAAAACACAAAGTGAGCTGATGTCTAAAAACATAGATGCTTCCACACAGAATCTGTGGCTCTTTCACGGAGGACGAGGGATTTCTGCCCCAGCAACAGCGTTTACATCAGTACAGTCTGCAGGACAGAGTGTTGGTGAGACCACAGACTGTCTGAACACATTACGGTCAGAGCCGCGAGAGCCAGCGGGCCTTTGACTCCAAATTAATAAACACAACAGAGAGACTCAAGACCACAGTCAACAAACGGCCAGAATAACAGCAGAATTCAACAACTGAAGAAGAACAAATGCTTTTCAGTTTTAAAACGTCTTATACTATAAACCGCAAATTCTCTGCCTCTCACATGGTTCAAAAACAGGCCGTAGCTCTGTAACAAAGGCTTCATATTTCTACTATGATCTTAATACCACAATATTCTTTGAAATCTGTTGTGGTAATAAGTGTGGTAAGAAATTGTGTTGCTGTTCTCTAGAGAATGTCACACAATTTCCCGCAGGCCATCAATTAAGGAAATGTTTTATGAACACATAATGACTGTTGAGAGGCTCACGGCTACGAAGCCGAACGAGATAATGAAACGAGCGAAAGTCATGCTAGTGCCCTCAGTTGCAGAAAACTGTAGCTACAGGAGAAACTTCATGCAAGAATAGCTGCATGATTTTAAATGCAATTCAAACAACGCAAAATATTAATTCTCTACATCAGCAATTCTGTATAGTCAAAAATATTCACATTGCAGCAAGGAACAATCTAAAAGACCCTGAGAAGTTTTGACAAAGTTTTTGACTGATAAATAACACAGAAAATCAGACTCACAGGAGCAGAAGTATTACAGACCTCAGAAGTCACAGAAGTCCTTGCAGCCGGACGGATGCTGTGGTTTGCGTAGATTGTGTCTATTTAGAGACAGATCAGTCTCTGAGACGAGAGAAACTCAATTGGATTGACGGGGGGAAACTAATCTGTTGTACAAACTCCACAATCTCTGTGGTCACCTGCGTGCAGCCGACAGCCAATGAGAGGCAGAGATTAAGACGTGTATCCGCCCACCGGTGGGTAACCCCACAATGTTAAGCCTTACGAAGTCTCAAGGGCTTTTGAAACTCACTTTACACACACTGGGACATTTATGAATTCAGCAAGAAAACTAATAAAGACAACAGAGAGGCTGAGTTTGTTTTTGTTGGATGGGATGTTCCTGATGAGAATATCATAAAATTACTAACAGACACACAAAAATAAATGCACATATTTCATCATGGCACAGTTGATGTGATACTATCTGATGTATTTGTCAGGAAGTTTGCAGAAGTCTGGAATGTTCTGTCAGTGATAATCTCCAGTCTGTCTGCCTGCCTGTACTGGGATGTGTTAGGATTAGGGTCAGGACAGACAATGTAAACACACACACACACTCAACCTTAATTAACCTAAAACTAAACTTCCAAAACAATTGATTAATCCGTTCATCCACCCATCATCTATCCGTCTGTCTAGACATCCATTATTCTAACCTTGTGGTTTCACATTTGATATTTACATGCATTTATTTGGCAGACGCTGGCCCTGTTTCTTTCATTCAAACACTAACACCAGAACCAAACAGACAGTGATGCTCTGAATTACTTTCATTCTGAAATCCATCCAGCTGCACCTGTGATTAGTGCTCAGCAACCGCTGTGCTACGATCATCACAATATCAGCTGCACACTATAACAGTCAGTGTCCAATATGGTCAATATGTCCAATATTCAAACCCCAAAAGTTCTGTAAGGTACTTTACAGAACACCACGGTACCAGCTAGCATGATGCTGCTAGTCTTGGCCAGTGAGTTTGTTTTACATCTGCATCACGTGTGTTGAGATGGAGTCAGTCATACAGTATCAACCGTGTTGTTGACATTCTGACAGAAGCTGGATAAGACCCTGACTTCAGCGTGACTCTTACAGCGGAGGACAAGCTAAATCCAGCCCTGCATTCAACTCCCGCTCTTATGCAACTAGCATTTGCAATCGCAAACACGCTGCCATGCGCTTGCCATGCGCTTGCCCTGCGCGTCTCCACAGGAATGCGCCAAAACATGCACAAAGAAATTTGTTTCGTTTTTCATTTGGGTGGTTTCATGAAAAACGAAACCACCCAAATCTTGAACATATGACATGAAGACACAACAAAGACACAACAAAACCAAAAAAGTACACTTATTATGTTAAAAAACACCCAGTACTTGCTTAAAGTCTCTTGAGATAAAATTGTATTTACTTAAATGGAATCTCTTTTTGTAATAAAACATATTTCTGAGGAACAATTAAACCTGATATTCATAAATTTGGTTTTTGAAGCTCAAATGGTGCTAAAACTACTGTTTTTAGTTTGACGTGCTACCCCACATTTAACTTTACAAATCTATTGGGCAGCAATAATGATTTAGCTAATCATCTAAGTGCAAAACCCCCTTTAAACCATTTTAGAATACATGCTAAAATGATTGAGATAAACGGTATGGTGTTGCATTAGTCAGCCCCAGTCTGAACTCTGGAGCGAGTGTCTGCTCATGATAATTCAGTCTCCTGGGTACCTGCTGTCCTGCCCCACATAATCATTATCTTCTCCAAACGGGCACATCACAGCTTAGCTGTCATCAGCTGCATGCGACCTGCAGGAAATGAGCAATCTGAGAAATTATATTTTCAATCAGGCCAGTGTGTCAGCACCCATTTTCCTCTGTACTTATCCAACCTCTCATCTCCAACATCCAACCTTCTGGAACATCAGACGTTCCTTTTTAGAACATGACCACTATTGGTCTCCAGAGCCACAAAGACCTGCTGAACCAGTGAGATACTTAAAGCTGATGTAGATACTGTACATGTGATCAGAGAAGAACAATCTCAGATTAGCTGAGGTCTTCTGCTTCTGATGTTTCTCCTCTGGAGTTTCAGCAGAGATCTCAACAGTGTCTGTGCACAGATTGGCCAGCATCCCAGCACTCTTGTATTGCTCAGATGTTGCTCTTTCAGAGCTCAAAAGGCTAAATGAAGTTCTACGTTGGAGTTCATGTCTTAGATGATTCTCCAGAATAAGGTTAAGCTGGGGAAGAGCAACATTTGAGCACTGAAATGGTTCTGCTAAACATCTCAGTAACTGAGAGCTTATCTGCTCTGATTCTCTGATCTCAGCAGCTGGTCGTGTTTCTCCTCAGCTCTATTAAACTGGGTGCTTTAGTTACGTAAGTCTTACGTAAAGCAGCGCTCAAGACTGCAGCCTGTGGCGGCAGCCCAAACGCTGCATGACAGATCGCAAAGACGCTGCGTGTTTGATCTCTGAAATCCCACAGGAGCTCAGAACATCATACCACCAAGAGGACGGCGTTGGTCAGTCTGATACTGGGAATCTCAGGCAGGAAATGTTTATAAGGCAACACTACAAGCGATTTGTTCTGGAGTTTGGAGACCTGGAGATGAATTTCAGACGGATTATTTTGTCTCTCATGTCTCCTGCAGCGACACCAACACAAAAAAACTGCTTACAATAATTACACTGTTTGGATTAACAGACCATATAAACAAAGAACATAATGTCTCCACAGCACAAAAAATGGTTTGTTTAAAATCTCCATGGACCCCATTTAGATGCTTCTGTCTCCTGGTTAGTGATGTTAACTATTGCAGGTTAATGATTTAAAGAATCTCAATAAACCTGCCATAATACTTCCCATACACTATCAATAAAGGACAAGACCATCACACAGATCAGGGGTAGCCTATTTTGACCTGGATCACACAGCAACCCCTTTAGCAGGCCACCTAGCAACTCCCTAGCAACGCCATAGTAAAGCCTTAACAACCAGCATTGGTTCTGATTTGCAGTGCAGAGAACTCCTATTTAACCCTGATATAAACCAGCAGCTTCTAGCAGAGAGATTTATGAGCAGAACAGGGTGTGTCAGACAAGAGACAAAATGTGCATGTTTAGAGCACCTTAGCAACCACGTCATAATGACATGGCAACCACACAGAACAGCACGCATTGAATGCGATGATGTCTTGTGTGCCTCACAATGCCTCACCGAAACAGAAGCTGTAGACTGCGGACGCCATGGCAACATGCGGCTAGCGTTACGCTCTTATACAACTGAAGACGTGCAGGACTGATGAAGGTCTCACGTAACACAAACACGGGGAGCCCGTTTTAAACATTATTGACGCAAATGTCTAATAAAAATCTCCCTGTTCCTCACAGAGACAGAATTTATTTATTGCCTACAAGTGCTTTGATAAAAAAAGAGCGCTGAGCACACGCGCTAATGATGCGATGTCGCATTGGATCTGTGGAGAGCACGCCATGCTGTAGTAAGCGTGGATGTGTGCTACACCTCTCACAGATCCAGCATCACTCGCTCTGTGTGGGTGGAGTGTGACATAATTCACTTCCAACCTGCTTCAACAAATGTTCTCTGTTTGCAAACACATTCAACATCTCTTGCACCGGCAGAGTTTATCTGACAAGAAATCAAATATTGTTTGTCTAAACAATCTGCACTTTAGAGAATCACGTTGAATTCCACTGAAACGTATCTGACAAACTAAAGAAAAACTTTCCTTTGGAACAAAACATACTGTCAATAAAATGCACTGTTGCATTCTGAAGCGTGTTCATAGGTGCATTCTCAGCATTTCTGCTGCTATAGCAAATTGTCTACTGTTGTTGTTTAAATACTCTTGCTAAGAAAACTACTGAAATTTTTGCAATAAACTGAATCATCCATACGATTGAAAAGCCATAATAATACATTGTGCGGATTGTACAGCGCCGATGCAAAAGCATTCACTTCTGAACTTACGTAAAGTATGTCTACTGAACCACAAAAACATTCTAGCTTGACACAAATTCCCGCAGCTCCTAATCTCAGCACGCTTCAAACACTGCAAAGTCACATGCAGTAAGACCTTATACTTCTGACTGCATGTTGCAACTACGGAGGAGACATAAATTAAATTCCTTTAATGTCTCAATCAATTCTCTTGGGCAGAAATGAGCTTAATATGAGTAGTAGTTAAGAAATTTGTTCTCGTTCTCAGATGTTTCTCTGGAAAAGAAAACTGTACCTCACACATTTAGTCTTTTACATAATAATACTGCCTCCATATCGTCTCAAACAATGCTCAGACTTGCTCAAGACTGTATAAACACACAACAGGATCTTGTTTCTTATTAAATTCTCCCAAACCATTTTTGAGTAAAACTCATTTTACATTACAGCTCTCACTAAAACTCACTTTTCCATCAGCAAACATAAAGTGATTAGGAAGAATAATTAAGATTTCTGAGATCTGAAGGAAAGCTATAAAACGATCCGCTAATGATTATTAAATTGCTCCAATGTTTTGGAAGAATATCAGGCATTTCTGCGGCATACAGGTAAGAGCTTCACAACGGTATCATACAGGTATGAGCACGTCTGTTTGTGAGACACGCGGCACTAGAAACTAACACACACAGTTCAGGTTACCTACAGAATCTCAACAACAGCACAGGCGACCCAACAGGCCTCAACAAACAACTAACTCTGGGGCAAAATACAGATCGTAACAATCAGGTCATGCGACAAGAAGCGCAATAAATGCATTAAAATTCACTTTGAATAAACTGCAAAAACATGAGCCATGAACAGCAGTAACGAAACACTCAGCCAAAATGTTTTACCCTTTTGCCCTTCCTAGCATTGGTTCAGCCCAAAACTCCCATTTCCTTCCTGTGTTGCCCTGTTAGCTTCCACAGTAAGTGGATTTATTTTTCCGAATCTCACTCTCATCTTTAGCAGAACGTGTGGTTTGTCATGTGCAGTCAAATGTCCTCCACACAGAAATCTTAAAGAAACAACAGCCAAATATCTGTCTTATTATTAAAGGTCACAATCTGTGCCGTGTCTGATGCACGGCGATGGTGAATTTAAGACAACTAAGCTAAAAACCAGGATTAACAGCCGAGATCATCAAATACAGCGTGTACTGCTCAACCCAGCACTGAAGAGCCCTGGGGGACACAGGACCTGAGAGAGACACCCTGTCCACTTACTCTCAACAGGAGATCTTACAAGAACAGCTGTCAACACAAGGCATGTTGGGATACATGAACACAGCCGCTTTGAGGACACACTTGTGCTCACATCAGCAATACGACAAAAACACAACACACACGATCACATGATATTAACTCCAGTAATATAAACATCAAGTAAAAATGCAACGTTTACTTTCTGTGCTAATAAACAGATGTCACTGATGTAATAAATAAAGGCCTTTTCTGGGACATTATATATCTGACTGAAGCATGTTTCTATATACAACATAATACTGAGCGATTACTGTGTTTAAATACCATGTAACCATCCTATTAATTTTAACATACCTTGTTGTACTGAAGTACTTAAAGTGTCACAATATTTTACTTAAAGTGAGCTGTAAGGGAAACATGATTCAATGATGACATCAGATGTTATTAATGATGGATTCATGCCATGGCATCACCACAATAATATCATTATTGATGTTTGGCATACATGTCAAATATGTTAGTTTTGATAAAACCATTCATATGCATTTACATGCATTAAAATAAATATACCAATAAAACCACGGTAGGTAAATACGATGGGGAATGTTTTGCATAAACGTTACAGCAACGTAAATTCAATGCATCATTAACATCATTAACTCATCCTTGCGTCACTTACATTTTACACTTGCATTGTTTTTGTATTTTGACGCACACTGTGTCCTTATACTGATATTGCGACCATTATAATATATGCAACACAACACGGCTGAACCTTCACATGGCGACGCGTGTAAAGAGTCAGAAAAGCCCCCCGCGTACCGAGATCTCCAGCATCCGTCCCGCATCCCGCACCGACCACCGACTCCTCCGACACCGCCGAGCATCCACCGGCGTCGGACAGGCTCGCCGCAGCTCCCTCCATTGGATCCGAACGGGCCGTCGAGCTTCAAGAAGAACCGGATGAAGAAAACGGGACACGCGTCATGATCCGATCCGCGATGCTATGCGGTGCCGTGCGTGTGCGCGCTCCCACCGCGCGAGGGTCCGACTCTCCGCGCGCCACGGCTGTTACGTCAGCTGTGACGTTGCGGGCGCGAGCAGGTCTGCTACGTCATCGCCTTTGGAATGACGTGGACGACGGATGGATCGCAATAAACGTCGTTTTAACGATTTTATGGCGTTGTGGGATTTTTTAAGGATTTGTGCAATGAAGGTTTAGGGAAAATTAACCGCATCGCAGGTAATGGAGGGTAAATATCGCCCCCTATCGCATGACATTCAGATGACAACACGGCTGGATCAGTCACCTTGAAGGAGAATATATCATAAATAATGTTAAACAATCATTTCTAAACAATGTATTCAAATAGTTACGATGGTTTTAAATCAGAAAGAAATTTGCATAAGACTCCTATTGAATCTTCTACTGAAGCCAGTTTGTTCCTGCTGAATCGGTACCACATTTTGACTCATAGCAAGCCTCAAACCAACATCCTTCTGCTTACCAGACCTGATAATTAACCACTATGCCACATCACCATCATATTTATGTGCGATAGACTAAATTTAGATACAGGCCGCAGTAATTTAACCTCTTATGTAATAATAACAAACATAAATAACAGTTAGAAAAAAGCCGAAACACAAGATCCTTACATTTATCTTTATTTTAATTATTACACATTAGAAAATGTTCTTTAGATAAATCTGCATAATTTCCAGAACATGTATAACTTCAGTCAGGCTCATCTCTGGCGAGACATCTGGACATTAAAGGGTCTTCCCAGAGAATTTGCACACCGAGGTCATCAGGCTGTTCCCACCTGTACACAGGCTTCAGGAACGGCCGTCACAAATCTGGTGTGACCCGCTTACGTCCAAATATCAGCCAGAGATGAGAGGGTGACAAACACATGGAACGGATTTAATCAAAACGGCTACAGGTACTTTGGGAGATCCTTTTCAACAACCTGTTTGGACCAAAAGATAAAAAAATGATTTAGTCATAACTGAAACAGTCCTTATGTTGTTTCAAACCTGTATAACTGGATAGAACCAAAGATTTTTTAAACCCAAATGATACAGGATTGAAAGTTAAAGACATACAGTTTTTGTTATGCTTTTGTTACATTAAAACGTTTTTGTTGACTTACACTGGGATCGTCCATTGGCCCGTATCGTTTCACTACTTGACCCTCTCTGTCAATGAGGAACTACAACAACAACAACAAAAGCTTTGAGTTCATAACATTACAGATCACAGAGAAGCAGAAAAACATGTGCACTCTGGAAAATAAAGGTGCTAAAATGGGTTCTTTTAGCACACAGAAAAAACATTAGAAGAAAACCCTTTCAGAACATTGTTTTAATAGTCTAAAGAACATTTGTCCACTTCTCAGAACCTTTTGTGCAACAGAAATCTTCTGTGAACGTTGAGAGTCTCTTACAGAACAACATAAACCAGCAAAGAACCTGTTGAGAACCTTCATTTTTAAAAGTGTCTGGTCATTAAAACACAACGAAAACAAAAAGTTACCTTAGTGAAGTTCCATTTGATGTTGCTGTGGGAAATAAAACAGCATTCGTAAAGAGCAATCCATCGATTACAGAGTAACAACAAGATGAGGCTAATGCTAAGGTGTGTGAAAGAAACTCACTTTCCCAGAGTGCCCTTGCCTTTGGGCTGTTCCTTCATCCACTTCCACAGCGGATGAGCCCCGTCTCCATTCACATCAATCTTACTGAAGAGATCAAACTCTGCATTGTAGCCTTTAGCAAACTCCTTAATCTCTTCTTCTGTTCCGGGCTCCTGTGAAAGCGCAACACACAAAAACATCGGTTGACACACAACAGCCTCGGTTGACACACAACAGCCTCGGTTGACACACAACAGCCTCGGTTGACACACAACAGCACTCACTCGTTTGAAGAATTGCAACCGTTTGACACACAACATCTGCTAGAAACTGCACGGCATAGTAAGCATTATAAGAGTTCAAACTCTGCACTGTAGCCTTTGGTAATTCAGCCTTAACTTTCTGATGTCCCTGTGGGTGGCTGTGGTGTAATGGTTAGCCAGGCTTGTAACTCAAAGGTCACAGGTTTGATTCTCAATGCAGACAGGAAACCACTTGAGCAAAGCACTTGATGAAGTAAACAACTGCCCACTCCTCTGGGTTTGAATGTTCACTAACTAATATGGGTTAAAAACAAGTCTGAGTTACCCTGTCTGACTTATGCAACTTTTAGTAACAGATGGAGTAATATACTGGAATATTCTGCCTGTCCTTTGTATTGGTACAATATAATGTACAGTACAGCAGAAACATCATACAGCATAACTAAAGCTCATTTTTAGGAATATTGGAATTCACACAAGAATAGCAAATGTGACTCTAATAGTTCAAATTGCTGATGTTTTACAACAGGCCAATACATATATATGAACCTATTAATCAGACGCATGTGAGGGGAAATAGTAAATCGTTTTGCATTACAACTTTGCTTATCTTGTCGGATTAAAAGCACCCCATGGATCAATAAAATCCACTTACGCTGTCTTGTGTGACCTGCTTAAAGTTATACAGCAGTTATACAGTTATAACCGTCTCAACGTCTGTCCCTACAGCTGCGATTAACATTTCTGCACATGTTCTTTGACTGAATCAGTTTCGGTCAATAACTAACTTTGAAACCATTTTCCACAATGCAACACGATCGACTGCATCTTTAATCTCCAGTGTGGTTTATGAACCAGACACCACCACTGTTTCAGCTTCTCTTCCTGTATCAGGCTGTCTGTTCACACCTGTGTGTGTGGTTTGCACATACCTGCTTTCCAAACTGGTTGCAGGGGAAACCCAGGATCCGTAAACCTTTCTCAGCGTACGTGGTGTGCATTTGCGCAAACTGAGTGTAGTTTACGGGGGTTTTTCCTCATTTGGAGGCTACATTAGTGATGATACACACATAACCTCTGTGAACAAAAACACACACATGCAGATTCAGTCTCTTTCAACCTAGATACAAATTCTAACTATTGCTCTAAGACAAAACTAACATGATAAATATTAAAATACATGCCAAATGTGTTTTATACACATTGAATGGAAATAGTCAAATTTTAACATTGCTGGTTACTTGTTTTTGGGGAACACACACACACACCTGTATTTCTCCAGAGACACTTCGTTTCCATCAATGTCTTTGGCCGAAAACTCATATATGGACTTGGCCGACTGCCAGTCGCTGGCCTGTGCACACTGCAACAGAACATGAGTGGGTCAATGTGATTAATCACAAACAGACACTGACGTCAAGAACAATGAAACTTACGACAGTCACATAACTTACAACATTCTCATGTGATCGCTGAAATGATGAAATTGGCCAATAAGTCATTTCCCCTTTGATATAGTTTAAAGAATAATAACTACTTTTTTCTTTGTGACATGTTACTTACTGCATTTCATGACATAAAAATACTTACATTGTAAATGCAAAAACGTTTGCTATATTGGACTGTAAACTGTACAATTCACCCAAATATGTGTTCACATGTAAATAAACAACGGCTTGAGACAAACCCTATGCAGTGCTGTGTACAGTTACCACACAAAACCTGATATCATGGGAGACTGTACAGTAAACATCAGTCACAGGGGGATTTTGCTCACTTACGGAAAACAAAAACATCTCGCAGGTGCAACTGGTCACAGCTAAACAGACTTAACATTAATCCATTACACAGCTACCCATGATGAGATAACATTACAGTCTTGAGACACAAATGCTGTACAGCTTCATTCAATGTGACATGAGTACAAAATTACACAGAAAATACTGAACCTGTGTACAGAGATACGGTGCATTAAAACATACAGACACTACATTAAATTTAACATTATATATATTTATATATTATATATAATATCTATATATAGATATTATCTACAATACATTCCTGTATGATTAGACAACGTTTGGTTATGTATTGGTGCACCCAAGCCACTTTAAAATAATAATTACATCGTCATATATATTAATAATAATAATTGATAATAAAATTATTACTCTCACTATTAAACGAAGTTATTTTAACCTGTTTACGAGTTTTATAGCAGCATTACATCCGTCTGTCCTAATGCACCTGCAACACGTGACATTAAACCTCCATCACGTTTCAAAACCTTGTGAATTTAGTGCAAAATCAATGAGATTTACTGTTAATCCTACATTAATACAGTTATAATGATCAGTGTTCATTTCTTACACGTTATGTTGAATGAAACGCTTTATATTCAGAGGCTAAACGAAACGAAACCATCAATCGTAACGAGGCCTTAAACCCCAAGCCTTTAAAAACCACGTTGACTTTATCTTGTCGTTTCGTAAACAAAAGCAATACATAACATTTAAAAACACAATAAAAACACAATACCACAAAGATTGAGATAAACTGCAGCTAGCAGGCTAATGTCCCTCCATCGGAATGAATAAACGAAGTGTTCACAAATAATCGTCGTACTGTGACCAGCTTATATACAGTCACGTAAACCCGAACTGACAACAATAAAGTTCATAAACGCTGGGATTAAAGATTAAAACAGATATTAAAGATATTAATGTCTCACCATGGCTCTGGGGAAGATCTTATAAACTCGCTGCAACCACCACATACTGCGGCGGACACGGCAAGCCCCGCCCACCGCCGCCGGAGACACGCCCCTTCTGTCATCTCCAGCCAATAGGAGGCATCGTTGATGCAGCCTATTTTTAAACAGTCACGTTAATGCGTTTTAACTAATGCTTTTATTTATGTATAATTATGTATATATTGTGTATATAATGTGTATATAATGTTTGTATATGTATTCAGAGTCTTTGGTTGACATTATTGCTTGTAATGTATGAACGCTGAAGCAGTTTCTACAGCGCATGCGCGGTTATGGACGCAACACAACATGGTGTCAGAAACTCGTGGGATCAGATCAAACGCAAACAGTTTGTTTACATGATCAAGGCTTTTCCTGCAATCGGTCCCTGATCACAGGAAGTGACGAAGACGCTGGACAGATAGTATCCATAGCAACATGTCCAGTGTGAGGAAGCTGTTCATTACAGGGAGTCAATGGTGGGCAGGAAAGGGAAAATAACACAAGCAGACAAAAGCAGTTTGTCTGTCTCTCTGTGACAAACAAACAAACACTGTTTTGTTAATAAATGTCACCCTGGTCAGTAACAGCCATGTTATGAATTTGTATCACATAAAGGCTTTAAATCAGAATGTGATAGAAATTAAAGATTCATCACTGAAGATACATGAATATGAAGAATATGTTGTTCTCACTATCAATAAACGTTTTGCAAATGTTAGTTTTTTCATTTTCAATTTTAATGTTGATTAACACAATAAAACTCCATCCAAGGTTAAATAAATTGTTCATAATATAGAAATTACGAATTTTATTGAAAATCATTTCTGGTTTCCACAAATATACAGTATACAAACACTCTTGACTGCAGTCATAATTTCTGGTGTTTTATTAAGTAACCAGTCACACCTAAAGCCAAAGATTTAACTTCAGTCCACAGTCACAGGCTGTTGAAACGCTTATGCCGTTTGTTTGGTACAATCCTCCTGTTGTTTTAAAACATCGGTGAAATGCAGGGACAACAAGTACTTGTTTAATGAGACACTGACATCAACACAACAATCTCATTCTCTGTGTGAAAACATTCATATCAACACACACTGACCAGCAGTTTATCTCAGACTCACCTCTCAGTCATTTCATCCTCGTTTCTCCTTTAAACCAAAAACAGCTTCAGTGTCACAAGAAACTAATAAATATTTATAAAGAAACATGTTTTCTAAATACACATTTTCTGAGCTGCTTAACATTTATGTATCAAAAAATATACGAGGTCTTTTAGCAAAGTACTGTTATTATTTACAGATGAATCCAATATTGGTGGATATTTTGGTTTCTGAATAAAACTGCTACAGTATTCCAGTTGTAGATAATTTTCTTAGCATTATTACGCGTTTATATGACCAGAGAGCATCACGCTTTTATATAGACAAATGCATAGACAAATAATACAATTCAAATATAACCAGCTGCAAATATCCACCATCTTCAGGTATATAGAGTCCCACAACACTGTATATTCGCTGTGCTAAACATCCAGGCAGAGAATCCTTGTGCTGTTTTTCTGTTAAGCAGTTTTACAGCTTCTAACACCATGAACACATTGAACGTGTGTCACAACAACATAAACATTGAGGAACAGCTGAACATAGATATGAATTTATGACAGATTTATCATTTTGGGGTAAATTACTGAAGACATTTCTGTCCTGTGAGGTTGTTTTTGAGAAATTTGGTTTTCCAGTGTAATACTTTGTCACTCCTCTGAACTTTTATTATTTATATATAGTTTATTCCATTTATTTACTTATATATGTAAAATAAACCTCTTGTATGTGATTTTCCCTCACGCTGCATAAATTGACAACACGTCTCTCTCACTAATCTGAGACCTGCTCAGTGTTTGTTTCTTCTGCGTCGTCTGACTGCGGATCAGTACCGGTGCTCTGTTCCGGGATGGTCTCTGGTACAAACCCGCTCAGGTCCAGACTCACTCTGGGACTCAGCTGGTCGTCGTCTGTGCTGGTCTCGCTCTCCTGGCTGACCAGAGGGGGGCGCTGTTTGTTTGCTCTGCTCAGATCTTCTCCATCAGAGTCTGAGTCCAGAACATGCTCAGGAGAACCTGAGGAACCCACAAAATCTGGAGGATAAACATAAGAACATATTACAAACAAATACTGCCACAGCTTGATCTTTATATGGTTATACTACTCTTAATAGTAAGTTTAAAAGATATGTGTTTGTGTACAAAGAAAACATCTACAAACATTATAATAACTTGGAACCATTTATATTCTAAGTTAGTTATATAGATAATTAGTTTCACAACTATTCTAGTTATATATAGTTATATAATGTACATACATATAATTCGTTAATTTTGACACAGTAATAAATTTGTATTATGTTTTAACACTTTCCACATATATATACAACTTCTGAGGCAGAAAGAGACTCTACTGAGCATGTGCAGAAATTTCTCTCACCACATTTCATATCTGCTCTGTGTGTTTCTTCCTGAGGTTCAGTCTGACCGTCCTGCATGAGGAGAATGTAATAATTAGAAGTCAAATAGGATGTTTAAAGAGGAAAAAAAAAACAATTCCACGTTTTTCTCTCAGGTTTGCAGCTTATTCAACAGCTGGAAACGTTGTGGCAGACCTGGCTTTGTGTTGGGCAGGCGTGTGAGGAAGATGATGGTCTATCAGCAGAGATGAAGATGTTGTGCTGGAAGATGATCAGCGCCTCTACAACGCGAGCCTGGTGTGGATAATCCACCAGAGAGGAGAGGGACACCGTCGCTCCTGTGGGTTTGGGTCTCATCAGGGTCGGGCCGAACACGATGCCCAAATTACTGGCACTCATTTTATTATCCTGCTCCAGCTCAGACACTCTGATGTGCACAAAATCCACAACATGTCAGTAATGTAATAATATGCTTTTATCATAAATATGCATTTACCATAAACTCTCTCGCAACTTTTCCAAAAATCAGATTTTTTTAAAGCAAAGTCTTCTGATTTAGAATAGAAAAATGTTATATTTTTAATTTAATTTATAACCTGAGACCCTGCAGTTCCAGTAACAACCAGCAGAGGTCAAAGGTCGTGTTATAAAGCTGTTGCTGAAGGGAGGTTTGTACCTGCGCAGGTGTTGAACGATGTAGTTTAGTGTAGCCGTGTTCGCTCGCGGCAGCTTTCTCAGCAGGTCCCGGAGTTTCCCCACCAGAGTCAAAACCTCTGGTTCCGTCTCGGACCCCCGATCAACAATTTCTGGACCCTTCACTCCCTCACCGTCCTCTGAGGGGTTCAGACTTTCCTTCGCTAACCCCATCAGATCATGATACATACGGAAGGGCATGATGGGTTCTGGGAGCTGTGGAGAAATTTATTACAGCTCTGAGCTGTTATACAAGTTTTACCTGTCTCAGGTATGAACCATCTTGTGACACAGACAGACTTATGAAGTCCGGCTGTGAGATGCCTCACCTGTCTGAGGTAGAGTTTCAGCACATTGCTGATGTCGTGTGGCGATGCCTGCGAGAGCTCCACCAGCTCTTTGCCGTTTTCGAACGCCTGACACAACTTCTCCACTCGTGTCTTCACGCCATTCACACGATAGATTCCCTGAAGACAAACGTCTCCATGACAAACAATCGCAGCTGGGCAAAAAAAATCCACGTACAAATCTTCCTCTCTTACCTTCATTTTCAGTGCCCTTTTCTCGATCTCTGTGATGCACTTCTTGATGATGAAGGGCACATCCTCATCCTCTCCCCGCAGGACCTGAGAGAAGTCCCTGCCGAAGAGCTGCAGGCGTCCCTGGAGCTTCTTATGACCGCACTGGATCGCCAGTGACTCTAAACACTTCTTATGACAGGCCAGAAAACACTGACACACACACGTACACACACGCCATCAGCATCTGCTTATGTGGACTGACAGAAGACATTATCACTCCTATATTATTCAAACAGTTTGTCTCACCTCCTCACATTCTGCACCCTGAAAATAAACGTAGCTGTCGCATTCCCTGCATTTTGATGGGGTGCGTAGTTTGCGCAGACGATGAGTTTTTGCAGCTTTTGATAACCCCACGTTTCTGAACGGTCCAGTGGGCACTGTGCTCTCTGGTTCAATGCCATTTATACCTAAAACATGACAGAACACAAACAGATAATATCAGTGTTATATTAAACATGCTTGTGATCTTTTTGACATTATAAATGTTTCTCCTAGACTGCAGTGAGATAACAGAGAAAGTGTCCAGTTTCTCCAGTGAATCTCACAAAAATCTCACGTCTCCTCTATAGTTTCCGAAGAGACTCACGCTAGCAGATACCAATCAAGTCTTTATTTCTTATATCTGAAGTGTCAGACACATGCAGAAGTTTGAACAGACTGTGATGTGTTAACTGTTTCTCACTTTGCTCAAATGGGGTCATGGCACCATCTCTATCATCTAAGTCTTCATTGGATGACAAAGTGGCAGCTGACACAGGCCTTGAAGGTTTGGAGATATCTCCTGCAACCACATCATCATACAATATTATCTTTTAAAGAGGTCTAAGTCATTGTGCAGCTGTAGGGCAGAGTGATGTGGTTTGTGTTGGTTCTGTCGGACCTGTGCTGGACGTTGGCGATCCGAGTCCACTTCCTCCACCAACACTGTCCGTGTCACTCATCGTGGACGGCCAGGATTTATGAGCCTGATGGTGATCTCGGCCTGTGAGAATCAAACATGTGCTTCTTAACAAACTCCATTTTAGTGTTAAGCTTAGTTTTGTGTTTTTACATTTTTTGTAAAAAGTTAATGATCTAATACCAACTGACCTTGACCCCTTCTTTGTTTAACCACGCCCCCTTCTCCCAACCCCACCTCCTCTGTGGTGGGCGGGGCTTCAGTGCTGTTCTCCCTACAGAGGCTGTTGTTCCGAGTTCGAAGAGGCCTAAATGGGAAAAAATTAATTTCATGCCAAGAGACGTTTGTTCATGTGCAGAACGTTTTTAAGTTACTTTTAACCAAGCTACAAATTTCTATATTTATGTTTAAATACTATTTACCCACAGAATAGTTAATATGTATCACAAAACCTTTACATACATTTAAAAAACCACTGACAGTATATAATGAGCACTTATATATTGTTATATATATAGAATATAACAATATATATATAGGTGTAATATATATATAGGTCTATATATAGGTGTAAAGCTGTATGTAAGTTGTTTAATGTGATGATATGCAGAAGTCTCACTGGTGGCTGGACGCAGAGTACGGCTCAAAGCGATACTGCACTGGAATTTCAGCCCTGAGCTGCAGGTTTTTGACGTAAGCTGCGTACTGCTGCGCAGGATCGTACAGCTTACAGCTTTCACACAGAGTCTGGAAATGCACCGGCAGCGCAGCCGTCTGCACATGCATCGTCTGATAGTACGAGATGGTGCACTGGACAGAGACAAGGAAAACAGAGACAACATATAAACCCAAACCTTATAAACTCATCAAACTCATCATAAACTCTTAATAATTTATAGTCAATCATGAAAGTAAGTTGTTTTAAACATGGTTAAAAACGTGCAGTACCATTAAGACTATTAAGATCTTTAGGATTATTTAAAAAATTACAGCCAGGTGAGTTTTATTAGGGTCAATGGCTAAATATTTCACAGTTGGCATTAACAGGTATAAACCGTAACATGTTGAATTTTTATATTTACAGATATGACTATATAGTTTAACAGAAACAGATCTCAGTTCTGTAAGGCAACAGTTGAGTTTAGGCTGCAGTAACATCTCTGGCCAGCAGAGGTGGAGGTGGAGGTGAGTCGCTCTCACTGCTCGTAGGATCTGATCCGTCTGTTTAATGAGTTCCTGGATCTGTTTAAGGACGTTCACTTTCACGTCCTCCAGCTCCTGCTGCTGCGTCGTGGCGTCAGCGATGCAGGTGCGATACGTAGCCTCAGCCTCTTCTGCCTGCGGGCACAAATGCGCATGCGTGCAACACACACACACACACACACACACACAAGCTTAGCTTCTATTGCTTAATCAATTAATCAAATATGGCACAAATATAGTACCACAAACACACACACATACACATGAGATCTGATATACTCCCTCTTCCTCTTTAAGGGGTCATTATTTGCTTTAATCATTTGAGATAAAACTGCACATGGTGCTATAAAACAAACTGTTTCTGTCAGAAATTGTAAAAAACTGAGGAGCACCATTAAGTTTTTTCAAAAGTGTTAAATCTATCAACACGACTCCGGCCATTCGGTCCGATCTGAACGCTTCAATCTGATTTGAATAGATCAGATATCATTGTTTCATGAGTCTGTGGCACCGCTGCACATGTTGTGTGATTTCCTGTCTGAGCGAGCCGACCTTGTTGCGAGTTTCTTCCTCCAGTCGTCTCTTCTTGTCCAGAACTTTGGTGGTGGAGCCGCTTCCTGTTCCACTTTGTTCCTCCTCAGCTTTGCTGGCTGCGATGTGAGCTCTCTCAAACTCCTCACAGCGGCTCAGATACAGGTGACGCGCCTTACGCAAGTTATTCTCAGCGTCAGCCTAACAAACACACAACACAATAATCACAAACACGCAAACTACTATAATCACAAACACGCAAACTACTATAATCACAAACACGCAAACTACTATAATCACAAACACACAAACTACTATAATCACAAACACACAAACTACTATAATCACAAACACAGCACACAAACTATAATCACAAACACACAAACTATAATCACAAACACAGCACACAAACTATTATAATCACAAACACACAACACACAAACTATTATAATCACAAACACACAAACTATTATAATCACAAACACACAAACTATTATAATCACAAACACACAAACTACTATAATCACAAACACAGCACACAAACTATAATCACAAACACACAAACTATAATCACAAACACACATACTATTATAATCACAAACACACAAACTACAATAATCTCAAACACAACATACAAGATACTATAATCACAAACACACAAACTACTATAAAACTCTACTGTTATATATATAAACACAACATACAAGTTCACAAACATGTGTAAGGAAAGACGACAGTTGTAAGTACCAGTTTTCTCTTGGCTCTCTGCCACTGTTCTTTAATATCTCTGCGTTTCTTCTCATGTTCCTGTCTGCGCTGGGTCATGGGCTGACAGACAGACAGAAAAACTCTGAGTTCAGTGTATTTCTAATGTCTATAAAGTGACCCAAATAATTAACAACAATATTGTACTGTTGTAAAGTCATGGCACACAATGAAAAAGCGTATAATCTGTATGGATGTGTGTGTGTGATTTGTATGTGTGTGTGAGAGAGAGAATTGTGTGTTATTATGTG
>JBAJNP010006693.1:6221-24826 GCA_036877545.1 Yasuhikotakia modesta | reverse complement strand
TCCTGCATCAGGTGATCACTCAGGTGGATGTCCAGCGCAGAGAATGGATCATCCTGTGAAATAAAAACATGACAAGCTAAAACTAGCTATTTACATAATGAATTTGGTGGTGTTTGTGTGGGTGTTTTAAAGTGTTCCTCTGTATGCCCCGCCCCCAAACTACAACATGACTGATTGGTTGAGAAAAAAATGACTGCACTACCACCCACAAGCCCACAGGAAAACCTGTAATTGCTTAATCTTAAAAAGTAAAATAGCACTGCTATGTGATAGACTGTGACATCAGCTCAGCCTGTGGCTGTATGTCTCATAAACAGACAGAGGCTGTGAAAAGGTTCTGTACAGATATCATACACTGCAGGTACTGTGGAGTCTCGCTACACAGCTGTGTGTGTATAGAAGAATCTGGGCCTACCAGAAACACAACATTAGTGGTCTGATAAAGAGCGCGAGCCACACTGATCCTCTGCCTCTGGCCTCCAGACAGAATAATGCCCTGGAAACAGAAATGGAGGGAAGAAATTTAAAGGCAAGGCTTTTGTATAAAAATGAAGAAAGTGAGAGAGACAAATAACATGGTAACAGCAGGACACTTTAGTCTCACATAGCCTGATCTATGATAAAAGGTCTAGTCCACACAGCAGCAGACGGTGTTTAAGATGTGTTAAGTATATAGCTGTTACCTTTGATCGTGTCACAGACATGATACTTACAAAAAAGCAACTGAAAGACTTAAAATAAAACTCAAAATATGTTGTACTTTATAAACACAAATATCTGTCCAGGCAAGACTAAATGTCTGAGCAGTTACATAATAATAAAAAACCTGTATGGCTTCATTTCCTGTAGCTGATAAAACTTGGCCAATCAGATCAGAGCTTGCCAGATCAATTAAGTGTTTTTAGTCCAGCTATACACACGCTGAGACTCAGTAAAGATTACATGGTGATCTACTGTTGTGATTCTGCTAAAAGTCTTTAAATGAAGTGGAAGATTGCTGGTTTTAAATTTGCTGGTAACCTGAAAAGCTTTTAGCACAGCCAGCTTCTTTTAATGTGACCTTAAATGTGAACCGCAATCTGAATGAAAGTAAGTAAACACAAGAGATGGCACCATTTTAAAAGCTTCCAAGATACTAAAGCATCTCCAATATTTACATGAGAACAGCTGTTCAAAAGTCTATATGTTAGCATGTCTGTGAAAATCAAAACAGCACATTATAAGTGATAAGTGGTATTAAACACATTCCAGGTGGCTGATAATGAAATACAAAAGTCACATGGGCGGCACACTGACCCGCTCGCCGATCAGTGTCTGGTCTCCCTGGGGCAGGATGTCAATGTCCGGTTGGAGCGAACAAGCTTCAATTACTGCTCTATACCTGGAAACAACCCAAGAATGGAACAGCTGGCTGGACAACTAACACCATGCGCTTGTCCAGCTATATTACATTTTGAAAGGCATCGCTGTCTAAACTGAAAATGCTGAAGTCTTAAAGGTACAGTAACCAAAGAAATCTAAGGCTTAGGGGGAGGGTGGAAAAATACTTACATCCATCTATTGATATTACACTTTTGTTTGGTAAAAGAAATGATTATTTTTCAATACTGTGACCATGGAACTCAATGTCTTTATAACTGCTTTAACAATCTGTGAAGAGACACTATTGACCCGTCACCGAGGCTCCAAGGATGGTAAATATAGAGAGACTGTTGGGAGCAGACATGCATACTGAGGGACACATCTGTCTAATGAGTGTGACTGAAGTCTACAGAGTGGAAAATGACCAAATGTCAGATGGAGTGAGGAGAGAGAGAGAGTGAGAGAGAGAGAGAGAGAGAGAGAGAGAGAGAGAGAGANGTCGTTTTTGTTCACTAAGGGAGACGGGTATAAAGGAAACAAAAAGGGCAACAACACTTGACTTTTCTACATCGCTACGGCAACAAGGTACTGAACACAAGATAATGTGCGCAGAAAGTCCATTAGAGACAAATACAGGACCCAGATGACATATGGTGCCCCATCATTTTTATTATAAAATTCTATCTATCTTTCTTTTATTATACAGTATATAGTCTGCCTGTCTGTCTCCTTATGAATGAAACTCTATTAAACATTTTTAAAGGCAGATCAGCCAACATGAGTGAGTCTTGTTCTAACATTTAATGGAAAGGCTTCCCAGAGGTGGGAAAAAGGCTACGATGGGAATCTTGCTGGCATGGTTTGCCTCAGATACAATACAAAGTGTTTCATCATTGACAACATGACAATGAATATGAACATAATATAAATTATGTCATTCGCAAGCACCAAATCTCTACCAAGGTAAAGCTCCTCATTTATACTAATTGAAGGTCTATACTTTACTAAGGTCTATAGTATATACTATACTAAATGAAGGTCCGTTACCTTGGCTTTATTAAAGGCATCTCAAAAGTGATGTTCTCCGCTAGCGTGGTGTTTAGCAGCCAGGGCTTCTGCGATGCATAAGCAACTGCGTCTCTTTTCCTGTTAGAGGGGTTGCTACAACATCAGTGATCTCCTCACAACACCAATGTAGCTCTTAAATGTAAAAGAAAAGCTTGTTGAAGCTTTTAAAACTGATCTAAACTCTGAGAGAACATTAAGATTGATTACATTGAGTGTTGTTTCAATGGACGTGACCTTTGACCTTTTGGAATTAACACTTTCAGCCAAAAAAGATTTCAATGAACTCCTTAAATTTTAAGTGGTCAGTTTGTGTGTGTGTGTGTGTGTATGTGTGTGTACACCTGACATCCCCCTCTGCAGCTGCACCCAAGTGGCTGAAAAAAACACAACAGTGCATCATTAAAAAGATTCTCATCATACATTTTACATGGAACAATTACAGTAACATTTATGCATTCAGCTGCCACTTTTATCCAATGTCCACTGATGAATGTTGTGTGATTTAAATCTATGAAACTGGCAGCCATACCAGTTTAGCTACAAGAACATAAACGAGTGATAATTGGCAGTAATTAAGGGCCTAAAATAACCTCTCAAACATCAGAAGGCATGTCACAGTGACCTCCAACATAAAGTGTTTCTCTCTCCAGCCTGTAGTGCCGCAATTTTTGCTTTTGTGGATGGGATGGGATGTAACAGGAGGCTGAAGTGCTGCGTAATCAAGTGTGTGTCAATCGGTAATGCAGTGTTGCTGACCTCAGTCTACGTTTAAATCTGGCTAAATACTGAGAGAAATGTCTGTATGATTGTGAGCATGTGGGCTTTTGCATGGTGTGCTTGGTTATGTGTGAAGAACCGAACAGATCAGGTTCCAAGAGTTTTATAAAGTGAATATGCCTGTAATACACTTTGGCATGTTCAGGATACTTTACTATAATGCCACACTATTTTTGTAGTCTGTACACTATGCACAGAGAATCCGCATGACATTTGTCATAGTATGTAGGATGTTTACACAGACTAATCCTCATTGTGTCCCGTGACAAAGGTCTTTCTAAAGAAAGCGCTCCATGTTTAGACAGTTGCCATTGGGACACAAAGCAGAGCAGCCGCACCGGCGATTGTGTGTGGAATAATATATCCCACAATGCAACACGTTCCACTTGACCTTTTATTTAATAGTGTGATGAATGAACTGAAAGTAATATCAGCCATGTTTTATTAACCTTTATTTTTTGACTCATTATTATATCTGTCACTGTGATTAATTATCTTTGAATAAATAAAATTGTGGTTTTAAATAATGGTTTTAAATTGCATTAAAACCAACAGGACATCACATGCTGAATTAAATATGCATGACATTAGGTTTTGTGAGGCAAATAACTGACAGTCAATTGTTGATGATAAAGGTGGACATTTTTTCCCTAGTTGACGCAAAATAAATGTCTTTTGCAAAGCTTTTCTTTTGTTATGTATGACATTTTGATTGCTGCTAACAGTAATGAGTCCAATTCAGTCCAATTGCCAGGAATAGGACACACACACACAGCCTTATTCACACATAGCAGGCGTTGTGAAACCCATGCTGTTTTATTGATGACCGGGGGATGTTCTCAAAAGCACCAACTGTCAGCATTCTGCAGTAATAGTGCTTTGAATAGCCCTCCGATAAACCGTGTTTAAGTAGTTAACGGGCAAACACAATGAGTCTAACCATTACATTAATGTCTACAGATAGGAGAGAGAATTGCATGCAGTAACTAGGCTTTAAAGCAATGACTGTCTGAAGAAACTAGCTAGCATGGCTTACTAGAAAGACCAGCTTCTGCACATTAGCATAATTCACTATGGTACCAAAATGTTAACAATGTCTCTGATGCGCTGATGCTCTGATATTGAATAGATAGGCAGCTCATTAACCTTTAAAATATAACATGCTAGTAGCATGTTGCTAAGCTAATGACTTAGCACCCTATGCAAAATTAATACTGCACTTAGCATACACAAAATAGAGTATAACATTTTACTTTTATTTACCTATGTATGGTAACACACACAATGGCAATACATTTTCAAAGGGCAGAAATACAGAGAAATACAGAGAGTGGTATAACAAAATCAAAAATTAATGGCAACAACATACACGCACGCATGCGCACGCACACACACACACGGCATCATCAATGTGTGTACACACTAAATAACATGCCCTCAGCAGGATGCTATACATGTTTGTGTTTTCCAGTTTATCCCTTTATCCCTAAGAACAAAGAACCTACCTTTCATTTTCTCCTTCATCGAGAGTGGACAGCCTGCAAAACAATGAAGAAGAAAATAAAGATATTAACTACACTGCATTGTGCTCAAGAATTGAAATGAATCTATCTGTGGGCTGAAGGGCAAGAAAGGATAGTAAACAAAATGAATCCCTAAAGTCACCCTGCTAGCACTAAAATTAGCACTGATGCTAACCTTCGAAAACAGGCTTGAAAATACACTAGCAAGGTTAACAGGAATATAAAATAAATGGTTTATGTCCTTTCGAAAATGAAAAAAAACTCTAGAAAATACTGCAGCACATCTAAAGCCGTGCAAAATGCTTTTAACCCATTGAGCTTTGTGGTTAAGATAGGACTCAACTTCAATTTATTGGTCTTTCAATTTACCAAAGACCATCGTGGTATTTTCTGTTGTACAACAAAGTCTTAAAAACCATTACCCACAGTACTGGATTGTTTCTTGTTGAGATAACAGAATGCTTAACACTGGATAAGTTATAATGGCTATTCTATGTGAGGGCCACCATGAATACCAGATGATGAATGGTTCCAGGTTAGTGATTTTTAGACACCACACTGAGAGATGTAATTAAGCACAGTGTGCGGCCTTATTAAATGACTGACACCATAATTAAAATCATGGATTACTGTTTGCAGAGGGGAAAAGATGAATATGAAATAAACAATATTACTGGCTTGAAAAGTACGGCTGCACAAAAGAGCAAAAATGTCAACATTGTCGCAAAGGTCCAAAAACCAGAAATTTTAATGATGCTTATTTTTTAAAATACAGTTTAAAAAAGGCTATGCTTATTTTAATACAATATAAAATTCATTTGACAACATTTGAATTCCATTTAGCAGTTTACTGCAGCCCTATGGGTACTCAACAGCTTAAAGTCATGTTCCTAATATGATATGTGAGAGTCACTCATGTGGGCATCTAATAAATGACTGAGACAAAAGAGAGGCTTTCATGTCGTACTCTCTGATCATCTGCCATCTGATGGTATAAACACTTGCTATGCCCTTAAAGACCCACTTACAGATTGTCCTAGAGTAGACAGCTGCTCAAGGGCATTGCTCCAGGGTTTTGTAGTCTAATTTTAAACATTACTATAGTAAAACATTTAATCTCTCCACCTAGCATAGCAATGCTAGGAATACCTGGAATACTGGAAATATTTCTCTTACAATACGTGCGCATTCACACAGGCTTATTGGTATTGCTTTAGACAGGCTGCAGTTAGTATGCAGAGGACAGAGCTCACATAATTGCTTCATTTATATATCAGACTGTATGGTTCAGGTGTAATTCAATTCAATGTGAAATTAAAATGAAATTAAGAGCATTTGTTATGGCATGAAATGGAATGAAATGGAATGCCAATTTTATCTATTTATTCTTGTTAGATATAATTAAATCAGAATAATGATTTCTAGAATAATTATTATAATGATTTATAGTTCATTTGTTATGTGAATGTTATCTAGCCATTGCAAATCAAGGTAAGATACAGAGGTTGTGTTGAACACAATCTGTCATGTACTTTCTCAGTAACAGATTTTTATTCATTTTTAACCAAAGAAAGTTGCAGTTTTACTTCAAGATTTCTCAAAATGGAAGTAGAATGAGTTGTGAATGTCATTTCTTGTTGATTTTAAGGGAACAGTTTAATTCAGACAGCTGACACAAGTCATCACTTTAACATCACTGACTGCTTTCGAATCTTGTCCTAAATCCTAAATATAGACACATCTCCCTTTAATCTCATGCACTTTAAGTGGAATCACATTGTCTGTCCTTATTCCATTGTTATCTTAAGTAACCCTTTTGATTTGGGCTTAGTTGGTTGGTTGTTGCTAGGGGCAACTGGTATTTAAACAAAGGCTCTTCTGCCCCGTGCTTGTCTCAATATAGAGCTTTTCATAAGAGTTGTCCAGACATTAAACCAGCATAGTAATTACTATGACAGTGCAGATTTAGGAACTGGTGACTCATCTGGCCCTTAATATTACTGTTGAACTGAACACTGCAGCCTCTGTTTGACTCCAGTATGTCTGGTATAATGTCTAGAGGGTCGCTAATAGGTTGCCTTGCTTTAGTCAACAACATATCCCTCACATGGCCTGCGACCCTTTTGACCCATTTGAGGCATTATGGGATGCATTGTGTTGTACTGGCATTTAATGGTCTTTATGCAATGACGTTTGAATTGAAACCTTTTTAAAGGCGATCAGTGTTTTCCCTACATAACACTGGATAAAAGCATAGCATGTGATGTGCTGATCCCCACCATGTACTGCTGAGAGGGTTTAAATCTATGTTCTTCATTCTGTCTTGCTACCTATATACAGTATACATACATCTTCTACCTATAATGAATTTATGTAACTTGGACCCCTTCAATGTAAACCCACAAATTAAATACAGGCATGAATCTAACAATTTAAAGGGACAGTAAAACTTTCCCACCACAACCGTAGCACAGACAGTTGTATACCTGTGTATAACATAAATTTAACAAATTGGGGTTGGGAAAAAGAAACTTCAAGCCTTAAATATAAGCCACTGTAATGCTAAAACTTGAAACTTACGCAAATATTAAATCTTTATACAAAAGTGATTTGAGAATTAGAAATCTCAGAAACAGCTAAAGAATTACTAAAGAAAAGTGAAAAACATTATTCATCAATACCTTTTCTCCAGACACATTTTCTTTTAGGAGCACTCGTGAACAAACACGATTTCATTCTGTGAATAGACCAATCACTTCACTGTGCTGAAATTAGAGTGACCATTTCTGCCATTGATTTTGAGTTTCAATTATGGGAGGGAAAAATAAACCTTTAAAGAATAACAATTATGGAGGATGTCATTGTTAACAGTTGGAGGTAAAATCTCCAAAACACACAAGCAATCAGCTCTGAAAGATGTAAATTAAATTGCATACTAGACAACAGTAGATTCTCACCTGTTCCATATTACAGCACCAGAGATCTTTTGCATTTCGCCAAGTGCAGCCAGCAACAGAGATGATTTCCCACAACCCACCTGGCCCACTATCATAGTTAACTGACCTGCAGGGAGAAAAAACACAAATGAAGAATCTAAAAGCATAGAAGAAAAAACACAATTGCATGTTATAGGAATAATTCATTTATGGGAAATAAAAGTTTTTTAGAGTAGTTTATTTATTTACATGCTCTAATGCTTTAAAAACCATTATATGGAAAAACACAGCCTGTACATTCTTCAAAACTTGTCCTTTTGTGTTTCACAGGAAAATCACACATGTGGAACAATGTAAGCATAAGTATTAACAGGATTTTGAGATAATCTATGTTTATGTTCATATGCCTTTCCCTCTACTTTTATTTGTATGCAAATACACATAGTTTTAGTTGCATTTGATACAGGAAATTATGGCAACGATCTCCCATGTCAGACCTGCACTAACCACTACACCACTGCTCCAGCACCTGCAAGCATTCAGATTGGACTTACCGAAAGGAATCTTTATATCCACATTGGCTAATGTTGGAGCTCCATCAGTCCAGCTGAAATAGCCATTTGTTATCTAGAACAGAAAGCAGAGTGAGGTCATTCTTGTGTCCCTGCTTGGCCATGAGATAAACTGTGTTAATCTCACCTTGATGCAGATATCTTCATCCTCCACAGCCAGTGCCTCTTCCTCCTGCTTGCTCTGAAGCCCACAGCTGTTCCAGTCTTCTCTGACTGGACACTTACGATTCACCACCTTTAGAGGCTTTATAAAAACAGAATTGTGCTACATTAATGATTTGTTTATCATAATATGTGATATGTGAATAATTGCAAATTAATTATTGAATGTTTGGTACCATTAGCCCTAAAGACTGTATCTCAAGGGTATAATCATATTTTGATTACAACCTTGAGTTTCACCCTCCCTCTGATTGGACAAAACGTGGTGCAAGATGAGTCATCAATTCTCACCTATGGACTTGTCTTACCAGAGCTTGGTACTTGTTGTGAGTGGTCGCATTGGGTAAAATGGCTCTGGGCTCCTGCTCACTTCCGATCTCATCACAGGAGAAAAACTCACTTAGCTTCTGCACACTAGCCACAAACAAAGTGTAGATCTAAATTTTGCCGTTTTTAAGCACTTGGACCATAAATGCCTAATATACAATCATGTTCAAATCAAATAAGGCATTTGACCAGCTTTGTGAGAAACATTTGAACTGGTCTCCAAATCTACATGATCTGTTGTCTGCTAATCAGTTTTAATCTGCTAATCAGTTTCAATATAAAATAACAGCCCAACAAGCACTATGCCATAAATTAAGTGAAAAAAGAAACAATTACATGAATTAATAGTTCAAGGTAGCAGGGACCCAAGATTAATGCATTCAGGAATGACATTTATTGCCAGAAATACATTGTGTTGTAAAGACATCAAAAACAGCAGATGATATCATGATAAATGTTAATCATAACTGAGCAGTCAGAAATAAATATTGAGACCAGTAGCAAACATGGCCCTTTCTCTATACTGCGTTTCACGTCAGTGGATTGATGAGTTTGAACCTGAGGCACACAGACATCATCTTTCTCAGAGAAGACTCTATCTGTGACAGCGCACACCTGAGCTAAAATTATTTATCATGCACTGACATGTCAACATGTGAGACCAATTAATGTTAACCCTGGGTGGTTAATTAAACTGTCAATCCAGAAACCATTTTGTTGGTCGTATATTACTGGAATACATGGAACTATTATTGCGATAACTGCTATCATGGAACACTACATAGAAATTAAGCAGTAAAAGAGGGTATGATTTATGTCAACAAAACACAAAAAACACAAAGCCAAAAATAGAAGCTAAATAACAATAATACATTTAATTTTGATCAAAATGTAACACAGCATCGCACACCACTATCCCAGAATCCAAGATGGTAATTGAAGCTGACAGACAGTTTAAATTCATAATTTATTTTATTCGGTATGGAAAAGTAGGCCTATCAATTAAACAATATTTTGCTAAATAATTATGTGCTATGTAGTGTCTGTGCTTATGAGAGTTTTGGGTCATTGGCTTGGTTGCCTGCCAATGTGAAACTACTGGAATCAATTGTAAACGTTATTGTCCATAAAGGGGGTTTTGAGGTTTAATTCTGGTTAGGATGTTGATTATTGCTCTGTAAGATCTGACACTGAGCTAAAATGCTACAGCAAACACTTTCTGATGTAACTGACCTGACCATGGCTTTGACGGTAGAGCGAACGACACTGGACAGCAGGAACAGCGGGTTAACCAGGATATGGAAGAGTGAGAGAGAGGCAAAGGCCACAGCTGGAGACAGGTCCGCATCTTCAGACAGGTACACATGGGCCACAAATGTCTGAAACATACAAACAAGCGATCTTTCATCATCCATGTATCCATTTCATCTACATCTGTATTTGAAGTATGAAGGGGCTATAAAAAGCTAAACATGAGCTGGAATTGTTAGGGACAGTTCTATTGAAATAAATAGACATGTGCCACTGATATCATTTATCAAAATGGCTGCTGTATACTCACAGTAAGTACCGCAGCAATGGGAATAGCGGTGCTCATAAATACTGTGAAGACAAACAAAAGCACAAAATTAGTTAAAATGTTTATACATACACAAAGAATATATCCATATATCTATCCCTCCAGCATGTTATCACTTGAAACTAATCAAGTGGTTTTCCCAAATAAACCAGGGAACATATGCAGAGAATTATCACATTATTACCATCACAGTAAAATTATGTTTCCCCCCAATATTTAGAATTGTGATTGATCAATTATGATTTTTTCAAATGAGAAACATTTGAAAGTTTATATTTGGTGCACACCTTACATTCAAAACCCCATTGTCTGAGAAATACAGTATGCACATGCTGAAAATAAAACAATGGATGCATGTTTCATACATTCAGAATTACAGCACCACTCCTGTACCCAGTGAAGTTTCATTAAAATGTGAATACGAACTTTAAAACTGATCTACAGTTAAATCATAATAAGGGGTGTGGCTTGCCAGTTCACAGTTAGCATGATTTATTTCTCTATTACATCAGAGGCTCAGAGCACGACTCCCACAAATGCTCCTACAGGTCCAAGAGCACATTTCCTCCAAAAACTAAATGTGATTGGGGAAACAAATGTCTTGTTGCTACACGGCATTGTTTATTGTGCCTGAAGAAAATCTTAGATGAGGAACAGAAGTTGTTGAGAAAACACAGCATATTTCATCAAGAACACAATTGCAAAAGCATGAAAGATACTGTATGTCTGCCTATGTATATAAAGTATGTTTCTATTTCTATATAATATATCTCAACTGCTATTACTGTAGGTCAAAGTTCATATTCGTAACAAGTATGATACAATTAGATTTATGTCAGCTTCAGTTCACATAATGGAAAGTTGAACTCAATGCATATTTTAATAACTGATCTGAGCCTGTGCTAGTAAGGGGGCAGTTGTGGTCTACTGGTTAAGGATTTGGGCTTGCTACCATCAGGAGGCAACTGAAGAGCCCTTAAGCAAGGCACCCAACCCCCGATTGCTCCCTGGGCATTGCAGGGATAGCTGCCCACTGCTCCAGGTGTGTGTGTGTTCACAACTTGCAGTGTGTGTTCACTCCTCATGATTGACGAGTTAAATGCAGAGGTCACATTTCAGTTATGGGCAACCGTAATTAACAAATACATGTCACTTTTCACTTCACTTTATTGCTAAGGGTTTGTGCTAGAACCATCACAGCTGACTGAAGCTACACTCGACTCTGTGAGGAACTGTGTAAAAAATCTGCACCATCCCACATGAAGCTGGAGCTGTTGAATTAAAATGCCTGTTGGCTGTTGACATTAATGAATATGTGAAAACTTCAATCTGACAGACTAATGATGCAGTCCTGAAGTGCTGTGCTTGTGTGTTTCCATGGGAACCTATTAAGTAATTGCAACTGACAGCCAACCAATTCATTACATTAATTTGATTGCGATGTGAAACTGTTTCCCGCAATCATTCTTACAAAATACACCTTTATATTTAAATAAATGAGGCAGACAAGAATTGTCCATTAGTAGTCCATAGATTAGATTAAGCCCCTAGCATCTTTTAAAATGGATTACTACAAATCTCAAGGGTATTTATATATTCGATAAAACACTCCACTTTACTGCTGTACCTCAACTCTTATTTTTTACCAAAGCCACTTCTGCTACAACAACATTGAGAAATATTGAGATGAACTATTGGCCTCCTATAGCCCTGCAGGCCTAGATAGACTGATTGTATGACTTTGCCATAGCCATCAGATCTTTTATTGGTGCTTTTATTGATATTTAAGTGGTTCAGAAATTCAATCCAAAACTGCAAGCTTGGATTGGAGTTGGCTGGAGGCATTGCTATATAAGTAAAAAGCTGTTTTGCAATTATAACCGTAATACCTGCAGTTGCTGGGTCATGTTGTGCTGCTAAATCAAAATAATCAGATGTTTGTCGATGATAAAGGAGTTTTGGTGTCTTTATTTTGCCTGGTGTATTTGGGTTTATAGCGTGTTTTTTCTTTTACATTGTTATGCAGGATAAATAGTGACATTCAAGAATCTTGGACTCCCTTTTCAGTTTACCAGCCCAACAGCAGCTCTCCACATTACCATCTAACTCTGGTTCTGACGGGTCGCAGTCCAGTCCTGGCTTAGTTTCAACTCTAATCCAACACACCTATTTGTCATTTTCAAGTCACAAGCACCTTGATTTACATGTTAAGATTTGTTCCCTCCAGGTTTGGAGTTACAAAATAGCCTCCACATAATAAAATCTGTGAGTGGTCAAATTGTCCAGTTCACCTGTTGACCCTTATAATGACCTCAGAAAAGATCAGGTCAAAACATTATATAGCCTATTAAAACCCTTATGCAAATGTGAACACATGGCCAAACCTCTAAAGTTGAGAGAAGGTGACTTTGCAAGAGCAAACTGGATGTGTATTTCATCCACTGCATCTTTTAAAAGGGGATCAGAATTCACCTCTGCAGAAATCTCAGCAGGAAAGAAATCAATGATATAAACAGAATGATACATGAATCTGTTGGCTCATCGCACTCCATGCACAACTGACCTCTACTGAGCAACACAACACATGCTGGGGTTGAGAATACTGAAGCAAAAAGTGCAGCATGGATGAAAGACAATGTAACTTTCAGTCAGAACTCCTGAGAGAAGAACATTGTGACAAACATATACAGCATAACATTCATAGTAATTTTTTCAAAGTAATTTTAGTAAAATTAGTAGTTAAATAGTAAAATTAATTCATAGTAAAATACAGCATATATTCCATTGTGAATATGGAACATCAGATGGGAAGCAAGTTATTAAATTCTGTGGTACTTTTCTCATGCATGCAGAAATCACAGTAAAAAGCAGAAACAGGGACAGTAAAATAAAACTTCCTTGAGCATCCTTACTCATGGAAGTTGCATAAAGCCAACCAATCAAATAAGTGCTTACTGTATATTCCAGTTTCATAAGCAATAGGTATCAGATGGGAAGCAAATAGACTAGTGATGGGCCATAGGTGTGGCATGAAATGCTGTAAATGATCTAACACAGCATGACATCAGTTCACAGCACTATGTTTATATATAATCACTGTGTGAGGCCTCACTGGATAATGAGGTGTAGAGCGCGAAGGTCTTTAGGCTGGTCAGCTCCTTCCTCCGGGTCTCCTTAACATTGGAGCAAAAGATGTTCTCCCAGGCATACAGCTTCAACAGCTTGATACCCCTTAGCAATTCATTGGTCATCTTCAGGCGCTCGCTGGAGTATTCCTGAGTGTTGCCACACACATATTCACAAGAGCAATGTTACAGGTATTAGGTGTCGTTTGAGCATGCATAACTCTGGCTTTACTTCACAAATGTGACCACAAGCTATTAAGACATGAGCTGTTGTCAAGTTAAGCAGAGAATGTTAAGTAACTCACCAATGTGCCTTTCTGTATTGCTGAAAGTTTGGTTGCCACAAAGTACTGCACAGGAGCCAGAAGGGTGATGACCATGGCCCCTATCAAGGCACTCAGTCCCAGGAGGTAGTACAGAAGAATAATCCCCACTATGATCTAAAACCAAAAGAAACACATTTTGTTTTTTGCTATTTATTTGGGATCACAAGAGAATAAACTTGTTTTGCCCGTCCAATTGGTGTTACTGTCATAGAAATTACATACATGGCTTTATCACGATAAGCAAACAAAACAAATTTCTGTGTAAATTGTCTATAAAGCTACTCATAAATAAAACTACTCCTATATAAAAACAACTCTTGTATAAAGCAACTCTTCATAAAACTGCTAAATAAAACTAATGGTAACACATTCTATGAAGCCCATGTTTATAATGATTCATAGTATTATTAATCATTACTTTATAAATATATTTATAGAATAGTCATACGTACTTAATTATAAATTGGTATAATTATACCCATACAATAATTCTAAATGGGGCTATAAATCATTATTATTATTATTATACGTGTTACCAAACTAATTAATTAATAATAATTAATTAATAATAATAGTAATAAACTAGTAGTAAAAAATAGTAAAATAATAATAATAATAAACTAGTTAAATAACTGCTTCCACTTTAGGTAGATTTCAGCTATATGCTATCCCTGATTTATAATGATCATAACGGCACTATAACTACAGAACTACTCTGCAAATGGTATGTAAATCAGGGTAGTCCTTCTCAACATGGTGTTTTTATGTTATATGTTAATCTGTCAAAAACAGTTACCATATAAAGTGGAGAGGCTGTGTGTTATTACAACAAAAGGCTGCTAGGACTCATTATTTCAAGGGTAATTTGATGACTTAATCAGTGGTCTTGTTAAATGTCAAGGCTTTTTTTTATTAAACTTCCCTTCCTGAAAAAATCAAGGGGCTCATAGAGAGAAAACATTAATTTTAAGTTTGACGAGACAAGATTTTTGAAGACAAAAATACAGTCTGGCTTCCATATATAACATTATATATAGCCTTCCATATGTGTGTGTGTGTGTGTGTGTGTGTGTATATATAACATTGAGGTTATACATATATACCTTTAAGGTCCAGGAACAAAACCTCCACAAACCTTTTTTGTTTTAAATCTTATACCTTTTCCCCTGCAGTTTTGGTCACCCTGCAGCTTCGGACCAATCACCTTCTTTGTGGGATCCCCTTTATGTCAAGAATTTTCTTCCCCCATTGACTTTCATACCTAAAAAATCCCTATGGACTAACACAAGCTGCCAGACACTATACGGCTGCTAACCACTGTTCGCTATTTATATTCCACAAAAAATAGCGTCACTGAGGCAAACAATGAAAATATGTTTGACTTCTAGTCACTATGAAATAAAAACCTGCCCTGTCCTTTAGCAACATCATGGTCTTATTTGTATTCTGAATGCTTTGTTAGCACATGCTATTCCAAAGTAAAAATTTTGAATGACTTTGCAAATTTACTCTTTATTTTTTAACAGTCTATTACACTTTACAAATATGGCCAAATACAAATATGGCCAATTATTTCATATTGCAAAATTAAAATGGGTTGGAAATAAAGAGGATGTTAGTGCAGAGAGAGTTTGATAAGTTATACGGCAAATTCTTATATTTCTGCAATGAATGCAATGAGTTTTATCTGTTGTTTCCGCTTTAACATCCAACCGTCTTGCTGTGATAAATCACCCTTTTGTGACACTATCTGCTTTTCCTGCAGAGGCCGCAGTAATACGTGGTTCTTGTGTTAAGAGATGTCACATGGAAAAGCCTTGCATGGGCAACACAAACCATGTGTGAGGTTTACCTGAACTGGCATTGCAAACAGGTTGGGACACAGGAAGAAGAACCACATCAGTTGATTGGTCTCTATGGCAACAAGGTTGCAAATCTGACCCACTGTCATTCCTCCCATGGATACGTTTGAGGTGCAGAGGCGCATGATCTTATTGAAGATTTTGGTCTGGGATAAGAAACAAACAATCTTAAATAGATGCAGACAGTTGCAGTAAGAGTGGTTTAGAAAACTTTATAGGGAGCTTTAGGCAACATTCTGAGAACTGTTAGCTGGGTGAAACCATCAACTTAATGTCTTTGAATCTGTTTATTGATATATGCATTTTCTCATCTGTTTATCTCAGAACAGAATTGTGTTTAGGTTGTAGAAATCAGCAGAGATAGTGCTATTGACCTGTACGGCTCCTCTCAGGTTGATTCCGGTCTCAATGGCAACATAGTAGGACGCCTGGAGGAATGTTCTCTGGAGGAGCAGGGTGGAGAACAGGAGCACAGCTAGGACATATGCGTTGGCAAGAAACTCCTGAGAGGAGATGAAATAGATTCCAAGGTGCCGCACCTGAAACAACCAAAACATTTACAGCCTCTAGTTAGCATTAGCCATTCAGTTACTGCAAAATCATGGAGGTATGGTGGTGGTAATTGTCATCAATACATTATTTGACATAACAAAAGCATTTCTTTACCTAAATGATGAAGTGACTTATGACTTTTATCACTTATTACAGGGAGAGCAAGCAATTTTAAAGCCCAGAGATTAACCGCTACGCTAATTAAAAATGAGCACAACAACAAATTATTCCATTATTTCAAAAATTATATTAAACATATTGTTATTAATTAAACTAGGAAATAGTTACCCAAGAATAATTGGTAATGTCATTGCATTTTCTATACAACATGTTCTTTACTAAGAATAATCAATCACTACTATATACACACAATAAAGCCATATAATAAAACAAAGTATTTTTAGGTTGTTGCATGTTGTGTGTTCATTTGTGTACTGCTACAACAATCTCCACATGGTGAAGTAAATTGCAATGTCATACAACAACCCAAACAGGCCAAAAGACTCATTTACTCATTAATATTTGATGATAACCGCACGATGATAAAACATTTTGTAACACAAGATGAAAATACTACATAAAAAGATTCAGGCATGACCTTAAAGAACCTATGAAATTTACACAAGGATTTCCTAATGAAACACCTTTTAAAATAGCTAATAATCTTAAAGATGTTTTTATTTTAGAGAGCATCTGATTGGACAAAAATCTTTATACAGCAGAGAAAATTTTTTGAAGTTTTCCCCAAATTGCCAAGCACACATTGTTTAAAAGCCACAAACTTCTTATTTTGAAATAATTCAGATAATTTATAATACATTAATTTATAATACACAATTTTAATACATAATTAATAATACATTTTATACTTAAAAGTCTCCCAATTAAAACATCTGCAATTTTATTTCATCATCTAAGAAATATGGTTTGATCTATATATATATAATATATATTTGTTGCAAATGTGGTACAATGAGCTGATTGGTTGGTTAACATGTCACTCAGATGATTACTTCATGTTTCAGCGGGTGCTTCTTGACATTTATGACCAATAAGACAAAAATGTTCTTACTGGTGTTTGAATGGAGTGGTTTTCTTTACTGATATGGTGCACAATGCCTGAGATGCAGAGGGGGCCGGCAAAGCCAAGAAGATCCGCCATGAAACGGAACGTAATGCTGAGAATGAGGGGTCTTCCAAAAGCCTGTTGCAGGGCCATCCAGATCCACTTGGGCCCCTGAGGCTGAGACCCTTCGGACCCCTGGATAAGAAAAAATGACATAAAGAGTGAATTATAAAACTTTAATGTTTGTGAACACTTTCGTGGACATAAAGGTTTTAGGTTAAAATGTGCATATAAGCATTTAAATGATAATATATGCAGGTTTTAGTGATATGCATTTCCTTCTATATGCATAAGAATGAGAGGAAATGTGTATGTTGGGTCCTGAAATGAACTGGTTACCAAATTTAAATTTGCATTTATGCAGTTTATGTTCTCACAGGCAAGTATTTAACTGTGCATTTTACTCATGCATTATCTTCAAAGGCTGTTACCAACGTAATTAAATTTTTAAATTTACATTTCTGAAACCATTTAGCTCTAACCCTGTCATTAATGTAAACTAAGTACTTTAGGCATAAATTAATGCAAGTGTACAAATGGGTTTTGAGGTCCTATAAACACTTTATTTCATTCCCATGGGATGTTCTGTAACGTTCTATAAAGCAAGCAACAGTTACCAAAAGAGGTGGACCTTATTAAAAGGTCAGCTAGGATTTTATGGTAATATATTGGGTGAAATACTATAGCTGACATGCAGTACATTCTAAACTGTCATTTATTGCACAGAAATATGAATCATCTGTACCATTTATCACACCCGCTTTTAAAAAGAACATGAGACACAATTATGTCACAACGCACTCGTGCTGCACCTGTTACACTGAACTGTCATGTTACACAATATCCGTTTACTATGAGTTAAATGCACAAACACACACATAAACATTACTGAATGGCCAGCACTCTGTCCCCATGATCACCCCAGGATGGGCCACTGTGTTCACAGCAGAAAAGAAACAATATCTAATATATCTGTAGTATTTTTACACCTCTATGGCTGTTCCTTGTGACGTATGCTGCTCTCTCACATGATTAAAAAGAGAGAATGACATTACAAAATCCACAGAGAACAGGTAAAAAAAGATCTGACATTGTTTACAGACAGCTTTAAATCTATTACTTGGGAGGGTCTAGGGAAAGTATACAAATATACCACTTGTTTATTTGCAATGTTTCGGATATGACATTCTGGATGGTACTGGCAGAATTAAACATTTAACAAAAATGAGGTAATGTGGTAACAATGTGGCATAATAATGTTTGGTCCACATACTACAAATGTATTTATTATTTATGATTTCATTTGAT
>JBAJNP010006692.1:0-24829 GCA_036877545.1 Yasuhikotakia modesta | reverse complement strand
GTTTATCATTTTTAGGGTTCAAAAACCTGCTATACTTGATCCACACTTGATGTTAAATGTGACACCCTCCTTGATATACACTTGAGAACACACGTCAGCTATTTGGTTACTGTTACTGTTTACTTTCACTGTATAGTTGACTTCTCCCTAAATGTATGCAAGTGTAGCATTACTCACTGTTTACTCTACTGTCAACAGAGGAAATATTGAAAATGAAGCTTGGAAGAAAGTATATACAAAAATGATTTTGATGTAAGAGTTTAAAACAGGTCTTTGCAACCAACACACAAACAACTGCACAACAAAAGATTATTTGTGTAAGTGAAAACGCCAAAGTTACTGACATATAGCTACTGTATGTGAAAATAAACCTTATAGTTGGCTTTGAAGGTTATTTCTGTCAAAGGTCGAATTATTATTTTAGGTTATGCATCAAAACTCAAAAATCCTTCATGGTCAGTCAAACAGGTTTTTAATTTCACCTCTACTGGCATCTGGTGGTCGAACGTGCGCATAACCCAGGGGCCTTTCCTTGCTCCTTTACAGGCCATGAAAAAGATTTACAAGGCCTGCCTAAAATACCCTGAATGGAAGCGGAAACACGACCCGAACTGGAAGCCCTGGAGGTACCCGGAGCAGAACACCCTGCCCTGCATCAGCGTGGCCGAACTGACCGTCCAAAGAGCGGATTCTCTGGAGAACATTGACGAGAGCGCCGTGAGCGAGGAGAAAGCGCAGCACCATAGCGATGATGATGAGAGCTAAGACAGCGACTCACAGAGACCCTGGGTCTCTCTTTCTCTCTCTCTCTCTGCCTGTGTGTTTATATAAAAGTGAGTGTGTGCTGTTCTCTATTGAGAACGGTGTCCTAACATTCGTTCTGTAAATGTTACGTTTCTTTCTAGGATTGAACAAAGTAACACTATATTACATTTGCATTATATAAAGACCGTCACTCTGTCTTCGTACACTGAGGAGGAGTTTTGCTGTATTGCACATGTAGGTTTTATGGTGTGTGATTCCATCATTATGCAAAAAAATCTTCATCAGTATCAATAAATGCATTATGTTTTTTTTGCTTCTTTGAAACGTGGTTTTAATCTGTTACGTTTGAAGAAAATCTCATTGGAAACACAGTAACTTTCAGGTCACGGGGATAATGAGACCCGTACGTCTTTATTAAAAGAATAATTCAGCCAACATTTACAATTCTGTCATTCTTTTATCACCTTTATGTGTTCAGATAGAATCTGTTTTAACTATCAGTTCTTTCACATGGACCCAAAGTGAATAAGGATCGGGGCTGTCAAGCTTGGAATATAACGCACAAGTCATTTGGACACATTTTGTGTTGTTTTAATGGTGATTTTTAGACATTTCAGAGTTTGACAGGCCCAGGACAAGATAAAAAATCCCCTATGGTAGAAATCTAGTCATACAGGTTTGGAACGACATCGGGTCTTTTTGAGAGTGAATTGTCATTTAAGTGGAAATGATTGTGATAATGTGACATCAACACCCTTTAAGAACATGTCATCCTGTGGTGCAGATATACAGCTCCATCTATCAGCCACAGCTTCTCATCTCATTTTCCTGTGTGAAGTTTTGCAGATAACAGACTGACAGAAAATAAAAGTGTGTGTGTTTTGTTATCTCTTAAATCACAAAACAACTGTTTCGCAACTGTGTGTATGTGCGTGAGAGGCTTTGGCCTGGTGATTGACAAACTGTTTACTTAGCAACAATAAAAAACTTTGGTCGTGCATTTTTAAAAGTATATCTGGATTGTTTCGTTCATGAATAAATGCCCTAATAATGATAATAATAAAGAAATATCATGTGATTTGAGATTTATATTTAGGTTAAGCACTCAATGCTTCTGAAAAGTGTATGAATTCATAACAGGTACTGATGTAACTTATAGAAATGTCATTTACAGAAATGCTTGGAAATGGTTTCTGTTCGAGCAGAAATGCTTTCATTTTTCATATTAGAGACGGTATCCTTTTCTCCTGCCATAAACGGACAGCTGGAGACCACTCCTCAAACCCGCTATTGTCTCAGACACTTCCTGTTTCCCATTGGAAACAGTTCCTGCCCACATCAATCAGATCAGCCTGTAGGGGAGGAAAGGAAACTCTCCAATTGAACCCTTTGGCTTCTCGCACAAAGTTGCTTTTGCTTCACGGCGTTTCTACAAATCATTTAAAAAACGTCACCGCACCCTGTTACGACACAAACCCGTGACATCATTATATAGTTATTATATGAAATGCACGAGCAGATTTCGTGCAATGTAACTATAGGCGGTGCTTTCAAAGCTGTGCTGCTCATGTTTGTTTATTTTCATCTCTTTTATCGTCATGCACCGCAGAGCAACGCGATTTGTTGGCATTGATCTCTTTACTAGATTAACTAGTTATAATGGTGTTACTTTTACTACCAGGTAAATGAGGGTTTAGTGGCTCTACCAGCGCAGGAAAAGCGTCGGCAGACACACTTTCCCTTTAAGAGCTCAGTTGCTACTTTTCAGTAGCGCTTGTTTCACTGTAACCTCCGGTATAACAAACGCAACCATCCGCTGCCCGGCGCTGCGCAGCGCAAACTTTCACCAGTTCGCCGCACAGGACTGCGGCAAACACGCAACAACACGCATGCGGGATATGTGAGCGGTTAAGGTAAGAAGCGATTTGAAGTCATTTTAAACGCAGACCGGCATTTGTCAACAATCCGATAAGCCTGTTAAACGTGTGAACGGGGTGGTTTAATGCCCAGCGTTTATTTTAGCCCGTTCATTGTACGATTCTGTGGAAACTTTAATGCCATTTGCGTGCTTGAATATATCAGGGCAGAAATAACCTCAGCTGTTGATTTACAGGATTTGTGTGAAGTTAAGGACTTGAGTTTAACTTGTGCCCGGCGTCAGACTGTTGGCTGGTCAGATGCATTTTCATTGATTTTCAACATGTCAGGATTATTTTTATCATGTAGAAACGTGTCTGTCCTAGAGTGTCTCTGGCCTGAACTATCTGATAGTTTACTTGTTGTTGTTAAATATCACAGTTTGTTGAGTTGGATACACCCAGTTGATCTGCAAGTTTCTTGCAGACACAACAACTGTGGGAGTCACTTGGGAATGTGCAAAAATAACATTTTCCATTTTGAGGGACTCTGCAGAACGCATTTATAATCCAGTAAACCTCAAGCGTATATGCCATAAATTCAGATGAAATTCATTTTGTGCATTTGTTCACACACCCCACACACACACTTTTGGAAGGAAATTTTTCCCAAGGCTCCCGGACCTTTTTCCCGGACCTTTCAAATGTTCCCTGCGTCCCTTTATATGCCACGTGCTTAGCTGAGAAGATTCCTAAATACAGATTAAGTCTTCACAACATGGACTAGTAGTAACTGTGATAAGTCTGCTGTTGCGTAACCTGAGCTGTGCTACTGTGGTGCTGGACCATGAGAAATCTGATCTGAAGGGTTCTGGGTGTGAGTTTTTATCCAGATATGCCAATTACAGTAACTTGTGATCCAGAATATTCTGTATGAACTTCTGAACATATTTCTGGAATGACTAGCTTAAGTGAGTCATGGTCACATGCAGGTGTCCTGACATATAAATTATTTCCATTGTCATAGAGAGGATGTATTAATGGATGTGACATATTAATGACTTGCTTTCCTATATATATACACACACACACACACACACACAAATATATCATATATAGTTTTATATATATCAAGGGTATCATATATATGTTATGCATGGAGAGAATATAAATAGTACATATGTGAGGTTATATATATATATTATGAATTCCAGATTACGCCTTCTTCATTGTAGGTTTTGGTGTTTGTAAATGCAGTGACGGAACGGTGGTCTTCATGTGTGTTTGAGGAAAGTGTCCAGCATATTAACACACAAGTGTGTTTCTGTCATCTGAACTACGCGGCCTCCACCAATTGTGAACAATGACGTATTGTGTCACACAATAGTGCTTCACTGTTATTTATACACCCCCCCAGTACACTACATCCCAACAGTGTCCTTGATTCCTGCGTTTCACAAATTGCTTTTGACTCTACAGCTTCCACTAATTGTTCATTCTGGAAGCTCTGGGATGTTTGAGTAGGATATGAGAAGGAAAGATGTTTGGAGATGTTTTTCTCATTCGGATCTGTCTTAACCTGCAGAGAAGGGCAATCTAGCGTCATAAAGAACATCTGTACCGGTGATTTGTGTTATAAATAACTACACCAACAAAAACCATTTTAAAAGCAAAAAAACAAAAACAAGCAAGCAAAAAAATGTCAAGTTTATCCTTGTTTAAACTGCTTGTGCTTTCTCTCTTTCTTCCCATGAGACGGAATTACATTAGCTGTGGCTTTATTTGATTTATGAGTTAGTGCCTGTGTTGTTTATTAGATGCTTTGCTAATGTCTCCACTTCCTGTGAGATGCACTGACCAGAACAAGCGCTTAAAACTGGTGCATCCTTCTGAGTCTCTGGAGATTATGAAACATTATTGTAAATGCAAATTGAAATGTTTTCTGTTTGATTGCATGCCAGGATTATTTGGGAAACATTGTTGTAGTGTTTTCCTGCTCATTAGGTTCTGAGAAACCAACGCATTCATTTTCGTTGTGGTATGAGACATGAATTTAGTAAGTGGATCTGAAACGCAGCATTTATGGTGTTGACGTCTCAGTTGGCATTTAGTGCTCAGGATTTACAAACTGTGTACTTGACAAGTAATCCAAACTTCGATGCATGTTTTGCTTAAGTGGATTTTATTTTGGGAAGTCTGTCTACAGATACGCTTTCTAAAATGTTAGTTTAGTTGTTGGGACAGAGTGTCTGAAGAATAGAAAATTGTAAGCTTTACAAACAGAGTAAGTGTTGTTAAAATATTTGGTGTTTGATGTCCTGTTTAATCAGCCTTTGTATTTCTATTTTAAAACAAATATACAAATATTTTGCTAAAAGAGAGACCGGCTAACCACGTCATGTAAGCTGTACAGAATTCATGACTGTGGCACGTTACGAAACGTTACACTTTGGTTAATGGTTCTGTTTACTCAATTTATTACGCAAGCAAACGCATCACAACTATTAGTTAAAGTAATACGTTCTGTGGAAGTATTGGAAGAGGAAATGAGTTTGCGTACGCATTAGAAATGTCATGTACTGTAATTTGTTTTGTTGAAGGAGGGCTTCCATAGCTCAGAGTGATTGTTGGTGTTTCTGTGAAGGTAAAAGATTTCTATCATTTCAGGTTGTTTCTAATGTTTCCGGATGGTTTGTAGATGCTCTGAGGGAAGCGGCTGTGGAGGCAGATTGAAAAAGAGCTGATGTGTCTGTTTTTAACAGGGCAATCCTACCTTTCTCATGGTTTTAGATGGCCGAGGTGATCCCTGGTTTATCTGTATTTCAGAGATATTATCTTTATTCCTCTGCAGTGAGGTGGGGGCTTTGTTTGAGGGACAGCTGTATCCTGTGTACTCAGTAGTTCAGAGAAAACCCAGATCAGCCATCCAGATAAATATAGGTGGGGCGGAGAGGACAGAGCAAAGCAGGGGTCTGTTTTCCAGCAAAACACGTGACAAACGTTGGTGGTGGTCACCATCATCTTCACCTTCTTCAGAACTCCATCTACGCAAACAGGCTTGTCTGAAACATCTCGCAACTTCTCAAGGTCCTTATCTTCAAAGGTCCCTTCCCCCAGCATCCCCTGGGCATGTTGTGGGGAAACGCAGTCATGGTTGCTTTGTCCGTTTTGAAGGACTGATTCTTGCACTGCTTTCCTTACAGAAGCTCTTGTGTCTAACTTAGAAAACGTTGTTGCTGTTCACAGAAGATTACAGTTGCTCTGTTTTAAAATATTGTGTGAATGTGAGTGGTTGTCAGGGTGTTGCTGTGAGGTTTTTTTAAGGTGTTGCTATGAGGTTTTCCAAGGTGTTGCTAGGTTGTTTCTGCCTCCAGTTTAAGTTTAATTATAAGTTTAAAGTTTTGATATGCTGATCCCTGTATGACTTGAGTCTCACAATAAATGGAAGTCTGTGGGATTTTGGCCAGCTTTGTTGTCTTCCACACAACATTTTTGGCTTAAAAAAGTAATAGCACGTCTCTTCTCATTAAACAGCATGTCCGACACAGAATAGGTTTGTTGTTTATTTAAATTTCTATCACTAGGTATTAACAATAATAAGAGATGCTGGCTTTAAAGATGGGTTTGTCAATCTACTGTTGAGTGTCATAAAGAGAGTAATCACTGTATGGCTGTGAGTATAGGCAGAAACTGTGGTTTTGATCATTCGTGGCTTCGGTGCCGTTTCCTCTTACAAAACAGTCCCTGGTTTGGTCTCATATAACTGTAGTACATGCAGAAGCCAAAAGAAACAAACAGAAGTCTGCATGTCAACCCAAGGATTTGTGACTTTCGCTGTGCAATGCCCAACAATATGTGAATGAATGTTTCGTGTGTAATGCTTATTGGTTTTGTGTCGTCATTGAACTTTCAAAATATTGACATTTGTTTTGGAATTATTTAAAAATATGAAATTGTAAAAATTCAAATTCAAAATATGATGTAAATCCAATTTTTGGCCACAGGAACGTTCTTGGAGCTAAGGCTAACATTCTGTAAATGTTCTCTCAAAGTTTCTTGCAGTAATGTTAGTAGAACGTTTTTGTTATATATCATGTATCAAAGACAATATTAGGTTGTCAGTGAAACATTATAAAAAATTCACCCAAATGTTCCTGTAACTGATCATTAACGTTAATACAACATGTAAAAAACTGTGTGTTTTGAACGTTCCTAAACATTTCAACGTATTTGTTACTTATTAGGGAAACCTTCTTACAACCTAGAGCTGTTAGCTGGGTGGTTGGCATATTTGATTCTGCGATGACAGGCCGCTGAAGTGAGTTATTCTGCGAGGCTGCCAGGGGAAGAGGACAAAACCCGCACCCGTTCCTCTGCTTTCCTCGGGTCACACTTTATCAGTCCGCCTCACCAGCTTCCTGCCTCCCCTCTCGGAGCGGATCCGGTGAATCAGAGCTCCCGAGCCAAAGGTTAGAATCCAGAGTCCAGACAAAGGAAGAGGATGTGACTCATCAACCTTTTTAACAGCCTCTAACTTCTGCTTTTCTACTCAGTCTCAGGGCTGCTGAAAGAAACAGACCCTGCTGATGTCATCAGAGGTTTAAACACCATTTTGTGTTGAAGTTTTATGTTTTTGGTGGAGTGATATGGAAAATTATGCAGCTTTGCTACAGAAATAGGATTGGGAAGTGGCTGTCTGCATCGACAATTGTGCTGAAGTACCTCCCACTTGAAGTCCTTTGAGTTTTGGGCTTCCTTTGTGGGTTTAAGATGTAGAACTTGATGGAAGAGTTCAACCAATCATTGCACACACATCAGACTCCGCCTCGCCTCGGTGTTAGTGGCTCTCTGTTTGGGCTGTGTGCCAACTGTAGCCTTGAGATTCTTGCTGGTCCAGTGTTCTCAAAGCGCTGTCAACCTTTGGGACACATAATCAGGAAAGTCTTTCTCCTGTGGAACGCAATCTAAATGTTTATAGAATGTGTTCAAACAAGGTCAATATCCAAGTTATGCCACAAGCGTGGCCCCACCCACACCGATTTTTTTCCCAGGCCCACCCCATTGGAGTCGATTCTACTCTCGACTTTCTCAGATGGTTTGGGAGCCCCTATGTGTTCCAGATTTTAGCAGCCTTGCCTCTATAAATAAAGGTTTCTAAAAATAGTCTTAAGAAATCTTGCTGTATTGTCATTCCTTGTGCATGTGTTCTCTGTTAAACCTACGCTGTTATATCTCTGTAATATTTTCACATTTTGTTCCCTGAATGCGCATTTGAGAGAAACAATTTGTTTTTGTTCAGTCAGTGACTCTTTGTTTTGTTCTGGTGGTTTTAGGAGTCAGGGGTTGAGGTCATAACCTTATCTGGAAATGTCACAGTGATTCCAACTGACTGCAAGCATCAGACTCACAATTCACTCACAATTGTCATTAGTTATTTTTTATTGAAATGTCTGGCTGTCTTTGCTTGTAGCAAACCGGGAACATTCTTAAAATGTTGGCTAATGTTGACCAAGAGTCATATCTAAGTTATCAAAAACATCTTTGCTGGAATCTAAAAAAAAATGTGTTTCAAACATCCCTAGAACTTCATAAATTAAATTTATGATGGTTTTGTTACTTAATGGGGAAACATTAGGGAAACATTCTTAAAATTAAACCTAAAATTTGTAGATGTGTTACTAGTAAAACTATTTTTTTAATCTTGCAGGTTTTAGTAATATTACATACATTATTTAGGTTTTATTTGTTGATTTGACTTGGTTTTTATCTAAAATCTGATTTTTATCCTAAAGCACTAATAAATTTTTTCTTTGCATATTTTGTCAGATGAAAGGCTGGTGTCGTCTTCTCCTGCTGGCCAAAATTGCTGCTGTTTTGCATGCAGCCTAATGAGCATCCATGCGCACTATGGCAACAATCGGTCCATGCTCAGATGCAGAGGACCTGTTGGCTTTAATCCACCTGGAGAGGTATCTGAATCACTTCCGTCAGGCTGGCTTTCTTCTCGCCCGAGACTTCTGTCATGTGGACAATGCGGCCCTGAACAGAGTGGGAGTCTCCGCCACGGGTCACAGGAAGCGAATCCTTAAACTTGTCGAGCACATTCAACTGATTTGCCAACATCAAAGGAAAGAGCCACAGCTAGATCGCTGTAACTCAGAGTCGGCTATTCACGAGACGACCCCTGTCAACGTAGAGCCTCTTTCTTCCTCAGAAGGGTCTGGAACTTCCTTTGAAGCCTCCAACAGTAACATCTCCGCCCCGAAGCTCTGCGTGCAAGTGAAACGTTCGTTGTCTGAGCGCAGTGCTGCTGTCGTAAAGCCGGTACCAAAACCAAGAACGGTCTTCCACAAGCTAAGGGAAGAAAAACGTTCTTTACCGACACAAGATGAAGCGCTGCCCTGCCAAAAGTCTTCTCAGGATCCAAGTTCTGTAACAGATGTAGTGAACAACAGGTTGTCCTTTCGTAGGTCCATAACACAGACTACTGAAACATCTACTGAATCAAAACAGGGGTTTTATGAACGGAGTTTGAGTAATACCCCTTCGTCTCCAGAGACTGATGGACCGTTGCCCCCAGTACCCCCCAGGTTAAACCGTAGAATCCCACCATCTACATTTAAGAGAATGTCGGATCAGGACCGGCTCAGCAACTCGACTCTCTCCAGCCCCCCTGACTCACCCTCCAGTTACCAATGCTCCCCTTTCACTAACTCACCCGGGTCGCCCCCAACTCCTCCCTGCTCAGGGTTAGAGATGGTCTCCAATGACATCTACTGTGGCACTTTACCGGGGACTCCACGAGTGTCGTGGGGTCGCTCGGTACCTGTCCCCCCCCCACGGCAGGAAGTCAGCCCATCCACTGAAAACCATAGGTGAACAATTGCTAGGGCTGTTATTTTGTGTGGTTCACTTTCTAAACATAATAACCAGCGATTTACAACCACACAGTCAGCATGTGCCAGTGATGTTTGTGTGCAATGCTTTTATTTAATGATGGTAAAAGTAAAACTCTTTATTGACGTCTAAAAACATTTTGTTTGTAAGGCCCAATTATTTATTTGAATAAACAGGATTTAGTTTTTGTAAACCATATGCTAATACTTAAATCCTCTGTTTATGATGTAATTCATTCAGTTTTTGCATAATTATTATTATTTTATTGTTTAACCCTGTAGTTTGATTTGACACCAGTTTTGTTTGTGTTTCTACAGCACTTTAGAAAAGAACAATTCATTTGACACGCCTGCAAGAACGTCTGGTATGTTTGTTGTTGCTCATTAACTCGAGTCCTATTGTGAAAAAACAAACAAGCATTTAATTTCATTTTCTTGGTTTAAATGTATATCTACCAAAATGTTAAAAAGTTTATGTTTGCTGCCCAAAAAAATGAATGCAAGATAAATTCTTTGATAATGTATCTTATTATCCTACATGATTTTGCTCTTAATTAGAAATTAATGTATCATGTTGAGGTAATTTCCTTAAAACGAGACAAAACACTGACAATAATAAACGATCAACACAGGCCCTGCTGAAGATGAAGACGAAAGCATCAACCCATACTGTGAAACTGTTTTTCAAAGCAGAAGACAATATCAGCACTCAGAGGTGAGCATCATAACAGAAGAGTTCACTGCAGTAAAGAAGGAAGTTTATTCATGATGGACTATGTTTAGGTTGACAGGACCAAAAGTGAGGAGAAGACTGGAACTACAAATAAAGATAAGCAAAAAGATCAGGGGTGAGTAAAACCAACTACCTTAACTAGACTGACTCGCAGAGTATTTACGGATTAGGATGTCTAGCTGTTTTTCTCATAGCGTTGCTGTAAAAGAAATTCTGGAATAAGTGACACCACTTTTTCAACCTTAGATAGCATCATAACCGAATGTTTTAGAAACGACAATGACGTGTTTGGTGTTTAAATATGGCACATGATGTCTGAGTTGATGTCAATAGATGCACAACTACTGCGTTTGTGTTTCACTGAAGAAAGTTATATAAGGTCGTAACAAAATGAGGAAATGATGAAATGAAGAAAGAAATGTCATGTCATACAGTTTCACAGAGCTGTAACTTCACAGCAACCCCAGCCCAGTATTCCTGCATTCATCATTACCCATAATGCATCATTCCTTCTCCAGACAGCAGAATCATTCCTGGCTGAAGCGTCTGGATTCTCCAGGCTACTGTACGGTGGGTGAGCCCTCCACGGCTGCCCACTCCTTCTCTCTTCCTCCTCTCTTCTGCTCCAGTGAAGCGGACGAGGACCACATCATCTCTCCGTACGCCAGCTTCACCTCGCTGTCTGAGCGGGTGACTCCCATCCTCAGTGGATGGCTGGATAAACTGTCTCCTCAAGGGTACGGCCCACACCTGCTGGTCTACTCTGGCCTCTGCCTCTCCTGCGGTCTCCTCAAAGACTGTTTCTTCCCCCTGTCTGTCCTCTCTAGCCGGTTTGTCCTTCTTTACGTATTTGTCTGTGTCTCCTGCTGTTCGTTTGTGTCCCCTGCCTGTCCATTCCCAGCATTTAAATTCCCTTCCTTCTCACACACTTACACAACTGTGAAGTTTTTTTTTTACTTTTAACATTTTAAAAAAGATTTATGAAATATTTTAAAGTAATGGTTGTAAAATGTTGTTAAAAAATCTTAAAATAAAGATAAAATGTAATATTAAAGATGCCTTTTTATGAATATATGTCTAGTATCTTGTCAGTAAATCTTGTTTTAAAGTTTTATAAATGCTGGAACGGTGCTGGAAAACCAGTCAAAAACATTTATCAAGAATTAGACTTTTTATCAGAGCCTGATGTAAAATAAAGTCTTTGTTTCTGTGTTGCAGGAACTATGTGTTTCAGAAGCGATATGTGAAGTTCGATGGGAAGAATTTGATGTATTTTGGTAGCGAAAAGGTGATTATAGTGTCTTAATGTCACCATGGCAGCGTCTGATTATAGAAGTCATATCATACATTTATCACGAACCCGTAATCTACTTACAATGAGAAAGATTTTGACCAAAACAGTGGTAATGTAGTTGCATACTGTACATTCACAGATTTCTGAAGCAATTGTTTATTCATCTTGGTTTTGATAAACATTTGACTGTGTGTGAAGCTGCAGTGTGATATTTTATGATATGAGCTCTTTAAACAAGACTTTCAATAAGCAACTCATGTTTTTTATCTGTAAAGATCACATATGCTGGTACATTCCTAACACAAATGGTCTCTGTCTCTCAGGATGCGTATCCCAAAGGTGTGATCCCGTTAGCTGCCATACAGATGGTCCGTGTGGCCAAAGACAACAAGTTTGAGGTTGTGACGAATCACAGGACGTTTGTCTTCCGTGCCGATAATGACGGTAAACGTTGCGGTTTAACAGCTTTCTGTTGTTGACTCAAACAGTGCTGGGTCAAACTAGTGACCTAGCTAACAGAAAACGTTTTTTTAATAACGTTTTTTTTAAAGTGTCTCAGAGTTATCAAAAAAAGTCTTGCAGTAACATGCAGAATGTTTTAAATGCTATACATTGTATATCAAAATTGTCAAGGTCGTTAGTTGAACATTATAAGAAGTTTTAATTCTTACATGAATGTTAAATGTTCTTTAAATCATAAATAAATTTTCTAACTTTCTGTTTTAAACACAACTGTTTTAAACACTCCAAGAACTTTCTAAAGTAACATTAGTAAACATACTGTTACTTCATACAAACATCAGGAAAGCTAATGTTAGCTGTTAGTTGGATATTGTAAAATATTGTAATGGATATTGAATCTCTGTGCAGTTCAGAGGAGCAAATGGTGCAACACACTGCAGGAGAGAGTCAAAGAACAGCTGGTTTTTGGTCGCCCACGTTTTGGTCCGGGCACTCACTGCCAAAAGAGCGGCTTCCTGGAGCTGAAAGGAACAAAGTCAAAGATCTACACGGCCATTATCATGGAACAGATTTGGTTGTACAAGAGCGAGCAGGTGATTGGTTATTCTGTTATAACAGGAATTCTGATTGGTTAATCCTGTTACAGCCGTATCCCAGCTAACAGGGAAGTACATTTTTTTTAAGTAATTTTTAAAGTTATCAAAAACATTGTTGCGGTTACAAATCATGTCAAAATTGTTATAAGCAGAACATTTTAAAAACTTCACAGATTAGAAAAATAGCCTTCATATAAACGCAATAATGTTAATACAATGTCTAAACATTCCTAAAACTTTAACATGATTGACTTTTTTGATATAGAAATGCTTAACATCAAATTGCAAAACATTTTTTAAATGTTACTTTAACGTTTGGCTCAATGTGTGATTTGTGCTCTGCAGTGTTTTAAGAATGGGATTGGAATTACGGTCATTGAGGCCAGAGGTGCTACGATCCGTGACGGGAAGAGCAGAAGCTTTGATCTCATTACACCTTATAAAACCTTCAGGTAAATCAGTTAAAGTCACACTGTTACTATTTTAAATCATTACTGAACCATCCTTCCTCTTAATTTTACTCTTGTGAAAATGCTTAAGAAACAATTGTTGCATCTGAAGAAAATTTTACCTCGAGGTACCAAATGTTTAAGAATGAAAGGGGAACTAAATGTAAAACCCTTATTGATCAACCACTAATGTAAAAAACTGAGAGCAACAAGTGTTTATTGTGTAAAAGTACAGACATGAAATCTTAAAAAAAAAACCTTTATAGGTACAAATTAGTTCAATTGCAAGCTTTTCAGAACTGTAAAAAAATTTAGTTTTCTGTAAACTTTAAAGAAGACAAACAGAATTAGTTTGATGCACCTTAGATGATTGAATTAGTTTATTTTTAACAGTTCTCTCATAGTGGCAAGAGCAGTAGGGAAACTCTCACCAAGTTAAGATGCCAGACAAGAAACATTTAATAAAGATGGTTGTGTTCTGTCCTGCAGCTTTACAGCAGAGTCCGACCGAGAGAAGAGAGACTGGATGGAGGCTCTACAGGAATCTATAGCAGAAACATTATCAGATTATGAGGTGGCTGAGAAGATCTGGTCCAACAGGTCCAATAAGATCTGCTCTGACTGCAAAGCCATCAATCCAGACTGGGCGTCCATCAATCTTTGTGTGGTCATCTGCAAAAACTGCGCAGGTGTGTTTGACAGAGAGACCTTGATCAGTTTTATGGCTGATTTGTATGTCATGTTAATTCATAATACACAGAATTTGGCATGTTGCAGACCAGGTATTTAATTCACCAGGAATGAACTTATTCATTAAAGTAATATGCTGTTAAATTTAAATTCTGTCAACTGTAGCCATAACAGCTACAAATAAAATTAATTATTCATTAATTCTTATTGAGAAAATACTATTATAATAATCTAGTTTAAGTAACAAAAATCACTACTTACCACAATAGTTTGTCTGAAAAAATAACATTTCTTACCATTTTGACATTTTCATTTGTACACTAAAATAACCAACAGTTAATTAGTAACATAAAATATTAATATAATTCCATCATTATTTATCGTATTAAATATTACACATATTTTAGACTCAGTTTCGTGCCGTCTTAAGTGTCGCGCGTTGGCCGTGGAAACTAAGGCAGATGGTTTTGAGTTCTTAAGCTCATTTGAGAGTTCATGAGAGGTCCAGCGTGTTTCTGCTGCAGATAAAAGTGGCTCAGAGGCACCAGGAAGTCATTGTGGGGCAAACAGGGTGAATGCAGAGTGATGCGATGCCTCTTTTCTTCTGTTTGCCTGCAGGCCAGCACAGAAGTCTCGGCACAATGGTGTCGAAAGTACAGAGTCTGAAACTGGACACCAGTGTGTGGAGCAACGAGATCGTTCAGGTGAGGTTACCGCGAGTTCTGAGGTGTCTTTCCGTAAAAACATCCTGATATTCCGCACCAGTGGTTTGCTCCTGAAAACGTTTGTGACAGATGAGGTCATCTTGGCCCCTTTTTCCTCATGTGTTGTAGCTCTTCATAATGCTCGGCAACGACAGGGCAAACGAATTCTGGGCAGCCAGACTTCCTGTGTCAGAGGAGCTGGACTGTGATGCCTCTCCAGAACAGAGGAGAGAATTTATCACCCACAAATATCGTGAGGGACGATACCGCCTCGCACATCCCAGATTTAGCAGCCAAGAGGAGCTTCTTAAGGTACAAGAAACAAGTCAGGCTGTTGTGTGGCCTGTGGATCTGTAGTTTTCACATGATTAAAATGTTGCTTTAAAGAAAAGTTAAAATAAGAAAATCATTCAGTCTTTTACTCATTTCAAAACTATATGAGCTGCATCTGGGAACACAAAAGAAGAAATGATGTGGGGTTTTTTTTCAAGTCACTGTAAATGAATCTGTTTGGTAAATTTGTCAGCTTCTATCAATTAATATGACTAACTTAAAGACAGAAATGCAGCCACCCTGGAGTGTGAGAACGTTTTAAACCTACAGGCCACAGCCACTGAAACCATTACATAAACGTTATATAAAGATGCACAAAACCTTTTGCACAGATAACGTTACGGTAATGTTTCCTACAAAGCCACAAAAACCTCAACGCCTTTGCACAATAAATGCATTTCCTCTTCCATCACTGCCACCAACACAAGACATAAAAGTACCTGCTTACGTAAGGCGATGCATGTCGTCTCAATATACATGAGACATATACATAAAATATTATGATGACAGATTCTGACTTTGCATCAAAAAATAACTTTTATTTCAACCGCTGTCGGGTCACCGAGGACAGGGGACATCATTTCTAAATCTAGCAGAGATATCTGAGTATCATGCCAGCGGTCAAGCCAAGATTAGTGTGTATTATTCTTTAGCAGGCTGTCATCTGTGCATATGTACCCGGTGGGTGTGCAGTGAATTGTAAATAATTAGGCACTGATGAAAGCGCTGCGTCGAATAGATGGACTATTAGGAGTCTGAGCGTTCATGTCCTGTGGCAGAAAGTGCTGTTAGTGATGCATTTGTCTAAGCGTTTGCCCTGCTAACTGTTTTTGGTTAAAAGAATGTTTCCATTAAGTAATGAAAATGTTTGTTTGAAAGTTTTAGGAACAGTAAAAGCATCCAGTCTTTTAAACATCGCATTAATGTTATAGCTTGGTTATTTAAACATTTTAAACATTTTTTAATTGTGTATCATTTTTAAAACATTTCACTAGCAGTAAGAATAACATTTTGATATGATATATATATATTTATATACATATATATTTATAAATGTTATAAAAACCTTCTACTAATGTTACTGCAAAAAGGTTTTGAGTTGGTCAACAATGTGAGAACATTCCCTGAAGTTAAGTGTGTGTGTGTGTGTGTGTGTTTGTGTGTGTGTGTGTGTAACCACCCCTGCAGGCCCTGTGCACCGCGGTGACTGAGCAGAACTTGCTAAAAACCGTCACTCAGATTTTTGCTGAGGCAGAAGCTGTGCGGCTGCAGAGCGCTAATGGAAGCGAGAAGCGCGTGTCCCCGCATTACTCGTACCCGCAGTCAGGTGTGAACAAACTCCACTGTTCAGCTGAGACTCAACTGAGATTCATCTGTATGTAACGTAAATAATCACACTGTTGTTTGATGCAGATTCCTGTGTGTATGACGAGATCATGCAGCCCATTTTGTACTCTGGCTACCTCTACAAATCAGGCTCGCTGAACAAAGGGACATTATCTCGCAGAACCAGAGACGGTAGGCGGCTGTGAGGCAAAACAAGCCTTGGCAAAACGTTAGGAGCAGAATGTACCTCTGTAGTCAAAAAAATGCTTTTCAGTTCTCACATCTGCCTGTCTGTCTGTCTTTCTGCCCGCCTGCCCCCATCTGTCTATCTGCCTGTCTGTCTGTCATCTCTGTATATAGGTTTATGGATATATAGGGATGATATAGTAATAGTCATAATATAAGATATACATTTTAATACTGTTTGCTTTTTGTTCCTCAGCAGATTTTCAAAAGTTCTGGTGTTCGGTGGAGAAGTCCATCCTGTTTTATGAGTCCGACAGATGCCATGAGCCCAGCATGAAGATCGATGTCAAAGACATCATTTGTTTAGGAGTCAGCAGACCGGACTCCTCCAACAACAGCGGCTTCATTGACAAGTACAGACGTTCCCTCAGAATGTTCTCACATCTAGAACTGACCAAAACATCTGAACATCCTGTCGATCGTTTCAGGTTTCGATACACGTTTGAACTTTACCTAGCAACTGATAAAGTGGTCCAGTTTGGCTTGGAGACTCCGGACGCGTTGCACAGTTGGGCGAAAGCGATAGGAAAGGTAAATTGGTCGAGCTGTGCTGTCTGTTCACAGGAAATAACTTGTCTCAGCAGCGCACTGGGTCTCACATCTGTTCTGATCCATGCCAGGCCACCACCCCCCTCAGCTGTCACTGCCTGCTGGCCCGCGAGTTCCAGCGGGTCGGTGTGTTGCGCTACAAGGCCATGCTGGACCCTCAACAGTGGAAGGAAGGTTTCTTTGTGCTGCAGAAGTCCAACCTGTTCATCTGTCCTGGAAACGATGGAGCTGCTGAGGACATTATAAACCTGAAACGCCTACAGGAGCTGAGTGAGTCTGTTTCCTCAGTCAGAAAGTCTTGATAACCCGTCTAAATGTTCTGTCTCCGTATTTATGTGCTCCGTATTTTGTCTTGGTTTGAAAACAAGGCATTGTGTCAGAAACGGAGAATCACGAGAAGAAGGACGTTCTTGTTCTGGTTGAGAAGGGAAGGTGGGTGTCATTTATTTACGTTTGGGAATAATTAATGCAATTTGTTTTTGACTTCCTGACGCAATCAAGTAACAGTTCACTCAAAATAAAATGCTCCATCATGGTTTACTCCCCCAAACGTGTTTCAAAATTAAATATGGCTTCCTTTTAAAAAGTTGGTGTATCCAGAAGCGTGAATATGATTTGAGAGCCTTAATAACATCAGGACATGTAAACAATTTTTATGTGGAATTTTGCTTTTTGGGTGAGCTGTTCCTTTAAATGTTGTTTATATTGTGGATATACACAAAGTGTCTCGGGTCTGATTCATTGTCATTCTGTGATTGTGGCTCCAGGACTCTGCATCTACAGGGAATTGGCAGGACGGATTTCTCCCTGTGGTACACGGATATCCAGAAGGCAGCAGGAGGAAAAGGGAACACCTTGAAAGACCAGCAGCTCAGCAGAAACGACATTCCCATCATTGTGGACAGCTGCATTGCCTTCATAACCCAATATGGTAAGATGTCAGGCGGATGGATTTTCCTGTGTCGTGTATTTTAACATCCCAAATCCATCATTTGTTCTGATTGGCCGATCAGGTTTGGGCCATGAGGGTATTTACAGGAAAAATGGTGCCAAGTCCAGAATCAAGTTACTGATGGAGGAATTTCGTAAGGATGCCCGGAATGTGAAACTCCGTATTGGGGATAACTTCATAGAGGATGTGACTGATGTACTGAAGAGGTTTTTCCGGGAAATCGACGATCCCATATTTATGGCTGATCTGCACCCCTTCTGGAGGGAAGCTGCCAGTTAGTACCGTTAACTGCTTTCATTCTGATATTTCTAGGGGAAAATGTTAATCCTTTTTTAAGATTATTCTGGCAAGCTCCACCCACTTAGGCATGAAGTAGTTTGATTGACAAGCAGAGTTTATCACATGACATTGAGACACACAGACCTGAAATCAGATATCCCAGCTTACAATTTAAGATGGTTAATTTTTTCCTATGTTTTTAATAAAGTTACAAAAATGCCAAAATTTTGTACAGATTTTTAGATGTTTTTAAGAACGTTATTCAAACTTTTTCTGTAGTTCTGTAACATTTTTAAAACATTCCACTAACAACTTAAGGATAATGTTTTTGATATGACATATAATAACATTTCTGCTATCAAATACTTCTGCTTTCAAATACTTTAAAAACATTTAGAGAACATTAGCCAATGTTTTGAAAACATTTCCTGTTAGCTGGAAACGTACTGAGAACAGTGGGGAATACACAGGCATGCATAAGATATAACATTTTATTTCTACAGTTAAAACTGAAAATCTTTAATAAATACCTGAAATTGATGTTGCATCTGTATAAATATAATACCAGTAAAGTTGCATCTGTGTGAATTATGTACTATATGCAGAGTTACCTATCAAGACACAGCGCTTGGACAGATACAAAGAGCTGATTCGAGGTTTGCCGCGAGTCAACAGAACAACATTAGCAGCTCTCATCAGTCACCTGTACAGGTCGGCTTAAATCTTTCATTCACTGGTGTGGATTTTGTGACTGTGTCTCATTCCGTCTCTCTCCGTCTCTCAGGGTGCAGAAGTGTGCTGATCTGAATCAGATGTGCACTAAGAACCTGTCCCTGCTGTTTGCCCCCAGCCTGTTTCAGACTGACGGGAAAGGAGAACATGAGGTGAAGATCATAGAAGATCTCATTGACAACTACTTGTATATCTTTGATGTAGGTAAACACACAAACACAGACATGTGTCACACACACACACACACGTGTTATACACACACTTATCACATACACACGCACACATAACCCCCCACACATCTCCCCCTCTCTCACACACACACACACACGTATCCCACAAACACACACATGTATCTCCACCTTTCTTTCATACACACACATCTGCGCTCTGCACACACACACACACACACACACTATCTGTCATTTTAACTTAATTTTATTTTATGACTTATAACTTTTCATGACACTTTTCTTGCATTACTCAGATTGATGAGGAGCACCAAACACAGATTGAGCTTGAAATCAGTTTAATCACCACCTGGAAACACACACAGGTACATTAAACCAGCTTTCCCTGCTGTTCCTTCAGTCATGCGTCACAAACGTGATCCTATAAAATCATTCTGTGTGTTTCCCGCAGCTCTCGCAGGCAGGAGACTTAATAATAGAGGTTTATCTTGAGGAAAAGATACCAGACTGCTGCATCACCCTGAAGGTAAGACCTTACGCGTTAAAGAAAATAAATGTTTATTATGTGCGACGTGAAGCCGCAGTTGCACAACATGTCCACTGGGGGACAGAGGTGAGCCATTGTTCACCTCTTGTGCAGGTGTCCCCCACAATGTGTGCGGAGCAGCTGACCAATCAGGTGCTGTTCATGAAGAACATCCCCGCAGGAGAGAAAGACGTGTGGATGACCTTTGAGGCCATTGAGGATGGAGAGCTCGGTACCCAAATACAAACAAACTAAAATAAATGAATACTAACACAGGAAATGAACAGTAGATGAAACGCCGGGTGTCGTTTCTACAGAGAGACCTCTCCACCCCAAAGAGAAAGTTCTGGAACAGGCCCTGCAGTGGTGCAAAATGGCCGACCCCAGTTCTGCTTATCTGGTTGTGAAGAAGGTGCCCAGAGGTGAAGCTATAGATATTTTCACAGGTGAAGCATCTATTTATAATAATATTTATATATAATTTATAATTTAATATTTATATATAATAATTTAATTTATAATAATACATACATAAAATATATACAGTCATTTAATGTATATGTAGACAGACGGATGGACAGATGGATGGATAGATGGATGCATGCATGGATAGCTAGCTAGCTAGACAGATCGAAGGATGGATTGATGGATGGATTGATGGATGGATGATAGATGGACAGATAAAATAATTTGTGGAGTTTCTTATATATATTTTGTAACTATATTATAAGTAATATAAGGTTATAAAATATGCACTGTTAACCCATAACATCCAAGCATTAAACCCATTATTTGTCTCAGTAAATGATTCCATGTTTATCTCTGTATATTCTGTCTGTTGTTACTCTTTGACCTTGAATCTGTGGTTCACAGCCTATAAGAGTGAGATCGTGAAATCTGCGGTTCTGAAGTGTCGCGAGGAGCCGCCCAAACTCCTGCAGGGCAACAAATTCCAGGAGCGATTATTTCAAATCAAAGACCACAAACTTCTGCTTATGAAGGACAAGAAAGTACGTTTACAGTTTATCAAGCCTCCGCAAACCTGCTCGCATTCCTCCGCAAAACAGATCAGAGTCGACCGAAGACAAACGTTAATGTTTATTTTTACCTCGCAGAGCATCAAACCAGAGAAAGAATGGCAGCTGAAAACCTTGAAGATATACATGGGGATAAAAAAGAAACTCAAACCGCCCACAAAGTAAGATCTGATCTCAAGTCTGTTTATAGAACGTAACACCTCTCTCATCTCAGGAACAGTTATATAACTATAAATAACCGAACGCATTGACCAAACCTCCTGTGTGTTTCTTTAGATGGGGACTTACAGTAATGTTGGATAAACAGCAAATGTAAGTTATTATAAAAATATCAGATGTTACACATCATTACAGAACAGGAATCTTAATAATTACTGTTACATGTTAATTTAATAATAGTACATTAATAATAGTAATTGCAGTCTTCTTGTGGTAAATTAAGTTGCTTTTTTTAACCCTACAGGTTTCTCAGCTATTCCTGTGAAACTGAATTATGGGATTGGATGACAAATTTGCTTAAAGCTCAGGTACAAAACCCACTTCGCACAGAACATGTGCTTTTTCTTGTTATTGTCCTTTCGAAGCAAAACATTGATGTTAATATTGTCTCTCAGAACGATGACCTGCGTCCGCCTGTGATGAGACGACACTCTTCCTCTGACATTTCCAAGCAGAAATTTGGCACCATGCCGCTTGTGCCAATCAGAGGAGAGGAGAGCAACACCAACTCTACCATGCTCTCGGCCAATCAGACGCTGGTAGGTCACATGGGCGTCCTCTAGTGGTTCAGCGTATGCAGTAACTCACTAAGCTTGAAACATGATCGTTTTCTTTTTGTGTGTTTTATAGAGAAAGCTTCACACAAGAAGGGCTCTCTCAATGTTTTTCGTAAGTATTTATTTGCAGATTACAAAAAGTAAAATGTCCGTACCCAGTGTTTTGTCACATACAATTTACAAGGCTAGACCTGAAAAGTATCAAAGTGCTTTTTTATTCAACAAGCTTGCGAGAGTTTCAGAAACAAGCGATACTTAATTGAAGAATTCCCTTTGACTTCCTCTGTTCTTCCACCCAGTTCCTGTTGGGAAACGGTGTTTCCTGATATGACAGGATGCTTTGAGGGAAGAATTCTTGCGCTGTATTGTTCTGTAACTGTAGCCTTGAGGGAGGGCAGGGGTCTCCTCACCTCTTGTTTTGGGAAAACGTAGCCGCCTCTGGCGTGTCCCAGCCCAAAAGCCTTAGCGGGCAAATTGTCTGCAGGCTTTGTGTTTTTGTTTTCTGTGTATTCGGCAATTATCTCGATGTTGTCGCTCTGATACTGAGACAAAAGTTTAAAATTTAGAAAAGGAAGTAATTTGTTTTGAACATTGTTGAGGGGTGAAAACCTTTCGGTGTAGGTCCAGATACTTTTGTTGTTTGCATAATGATAGATCATTTAAGCAGATATCTGTAAGATTAGGTATTTTCAGGTGGAAATTGTCACTGGTGTGGTTGTAACCCAAAACCACATGATTAAGATGTAGTTTCTGTTAACTTTTGGGATTCAATTTGGGGTAATTATACCCTCTGTTAGATTCTCTGACACATTTGTGTGAACAGGGATTGTATAAGATTGCTTGGGTTTTGTTAGTTTTAGCTGTAGTTGATATACTTGGGCTATATTTAGGTTCAATTTTAGCACACTTGTGACTTTACATTTATATATATTCGTATTTACATTAAAACATTTGTATATTGTAACTTCACAATCATGAACAGCCAATAGTTAGATTAATTATACATTCTTAATATAATAAATTATGTAATTATATTATTAAAATTTTGTAATATTGCCGTTTAACTAAAGTAGATTGTAAGTAGAGAACGCATAATGTGTTTCTGTAGCGCAAAGATTGTGGGTTCGATTCCCAGAGAATAAACAATGACTAGCCTGAGTGCACCGTAAATCGCTTTGGATAAAAGTGTTGGTCAATTGTGTAAATGTTAAAACAAAATGCATGATTGTATCGTACAGCCTTTTATGGCTAATTTCTTGGCTAAGCATGTTTTGATTGGCTGTTGCAATTTAAAATCATTGTTTTACATTTTTCACCTCCTCCATCTCTCGCTCTTTATTTCTTCTCCTCAGCCCATGAAGATGCAGCGGGACTCGTTTGAGGAGCACTCGGAAAGCCCAGAGCCTTTGTATGAGGAGGTGGGTGACTTCGGCCTGCAGGTGCTCAAATCTTTGGAAACGAGTTTCCTGTCCAGTGGTCACGCAGAGACACAGGAGGTGCCGGTACGGCCCGCTGGCCTCAGACAGAGGAAAGCCGCCTCGCTGGATCGCATGGTTGGGCCGCAGTCACCTCGCACCCCGAGCGGAGAAAGTACCTTATCCTCGGGTGACTCCATAGACATTCTGGGAGAAGAGGAGTCCAGTGACGCTCTGCAGGTGCCGGGCCGACACATGGCCCATAGATCCTGTAGCCCTCAACAAGAACTGCTGTTACAGGAACTCTCCAGTATGTTCATCAAGAAACCAGAATCTGAGAACCCTACTGAGAACCCTTCTGAAACCACAGAGTATTAGAAAAGTGACTAGATTCTTCCAAAGAGTAATTTGCAGTGGGTCCTGAGATTGCATTTATTAAATTACATTTTATCTGATTGAAGTTGGATGGTGAGAAACCAGCATTAGCATGAGATAGTATCAAAACAAATACTGTGCCAAAGCTGTCACTGAAATTAAGATGCGAGGCTGTAAATCTGCTATAATCGTTTTGTATGAATGCGTTTTGAAATCCATGTGCATGTTTTTGATTTGTCTTTAAACAAAACTGACAGTCCGTTCCACATTTTCCAGAATTTTTACCAGTTGGAGATGTTTATTATTACATCTTTCCATTGTATTATTTGTACTTTTTTATATTTGTACTAAAGTTACATTTTATTTTAATTTAGTAACCGTTTTTAAACGTTTGTTGGCTCTGTAACAGTGTTTTCTGTATAACAGTGAGACATAAACCGCAACACATGTTAACAAACTCTCTTCTGTCTGTAATACACACACGGTGGTCCTGTTTGTATATTTACATGCGTGTTTCTGGGCTGCCTGCAGAAGAGTAAATGACTGCTGTTTAGGTGCATTTCAGTGGGACTTTGATAAAATTAAGATGTATACAGTTTATTATATTTATTAATTTATTTATATCGCTGGTTTGAGGAAATATCTAACAGAAAAGCTTTTGGACAAACAGCCAAGGAGTTTAAAACGACCATGAATTATTTTCAGGTTAGACTTTTGGACAGTAGAGGGCAGTATAAATACAGCACAGTTCATGTCTGGACAATCTATACAGCTTTTTCTGTTGAGTTCAGTTCTCTTCTATGGCATTTATAAAAAACATGTACAGTACTATATAGTCTAATAAACATGCAGTCTTACTCCAAGTTTTATTTATTTCATTTTACTAACCAACTCTTTCTGTTTTTGTGATGTTTTCTACAATTAACTGGTTTTGTTCTCTTTATAGAATGAAAAGCAACAACTTCATTGATTTTTGTGTAAGTAGCTTGTAACTGATTCCTAATAGCTACTAAAATATATTGTAAATGTTGTGTAACGTTGCAGTACTGTTGTGGTATGTTTAACAGATGGTTTTCTCTGTGAAGATACGTTCAGTTACATGAGCAGCGATATGATGATCAGTTAATGAAAGAGATTATTTAGATAATAATCTAGATTTGAATCTAGATACATATTTGTAATGCTGTGTCACTTGTGATGTATTTTAGGTTGGTTACAGCATTTTTAAATTTATGAACTAATTTGGGCCTTATAACAAAAAATCTGATAACATAGTTATACAATTATTGCCTGTCAAGTGAAATATCTCTGAAACGTTTTGGTTGTTGTTTTGATTGTTGTTTTGGTGCAACTGTATCTGTGGGTAGTTTTTTGGTGTAAAATAGTGGCGTTTTGGGGGGAAGGATTATTTTTGGTTATGAGCACAAGCATGTAGGCCAGTCCATCAAAAGTGTGTTGTGGGGAGATTTGACATTGAGAATAATCTTATTATCCAGGTTTTAACAGGACACCTCTAAAGTTACCTTGTAGTGAAAGTGACGCTTTTCACATCCTTAAAGATAATCTCTGTCCTTATGTCCAAATCAGTCTGACAACTGTTCCATGTGTAGCAACAGACCTGCATCAATTTAAATGAAACATTTTATAAAA
>JBAJNP010006691.1:0-17469 GCA_036877545.1 Yasuhikotakia modesta | reverse complement strand
GTGTGTGTGTGTGTGTGTGTGTGTGTGTGTGTGTGTGTGTGTGTGTGTGTGTGTGTGTGTGTGTGTGTGTGTGTGTGTGTGTGTGTGTGTGTGTGTGTGGTTTCTGGGTGTGTCCTCTGATACACTTTCACTCATTGGACAGCCTTAATGTGGTCCAAAATGTCCCATGAATCTGAAACCTTCACACTGTCTTCAGCCTCCATGAATGAATGTTTCTAATAATGGAGTAACAGACAGACAAAAAACATGACCGTGATTTAGAGTTAATCGGTCAGTCCAGTATTGATCAGTATCACAATTCAGTATGTAATCATACTTTCAGTCTTTATGTAATCATTGTTTCATTACATAAAGTAGTGGAACCGGTTCTGCCTGGCTCCACTGTTTGTCCAGAATATTTACCACACAAAAGAAGTTTGGCTGTGCTGAGGAAACACATTATTATGAGGATCATACAGCAATACTGGAGTGAATTAGAGAGAATTAAACTAGAATCTTATAAGGGCAACACACTGTTCTGCCTGAATAGAGTGAACTGATGCAGTGAAGCCAATGTCTTCAGGAGAGAGAGAGAGTGAGAAAGAGAGACATTCGCAGCTTCTGTCTTCTGCATTTACCTCATGCAGTTAGTACACACATCAGAATCAGTGAGTTGTGAACACACACCTCTGGAGAACCATTAGACCACGCTGCTCTTACAACATAATCCTCAGAGTTAAACGTGCGGCGCTGTGAGCCTGTAATTGTGCAGAACCTCAGGAACAAACAGCTGGATGTAAGATCATCTTTGTTTTACAGGTTACTAATGTGTCTGGAGACCCTGAGATGTTGGTGAATGATAGGAATGATCACGTCCATATTTCCCAGCCAATGATGCAAAAGCAGGAGATCCATAAACCAGTTTACCTTCCAAGGTAAATCATCTCAACACAAACCATCTTTGCTGGGGCAAATTTCTGTGTTTTAATCATTCTAACTTTTGGTTTTAATGGCCGAAAGAAATATCCCAAAGTATTGCCCAGATAGTATCAGTCGATGATTACGTCTTATTGATATTTTGATCGACTGAAGTTTGTTTGCAGAGGAATGCAGAAAATCCTGCGTCTGTTTGAGCAGAACTTGTGGTGGAAGTATCGTCACATGAACATGATAAACCAGTTTCATTATGTGAACTGACTAAAACGTTTGTCACTACAAAACTATTCTCCGTTGGTGTGACAATTAAACTCGTTATGAAATCATATATTGAACATTTGCAGACCCAGTTTATCAACAGAATGTTTTTTATTAACGTTCATAATTTAACTTCTCCACAGCAGTTCTGACCTGTCAGACTCTTTGAGTGGACTGAAGAACAAACTGAGGGACTGTGACACAGGAGAGTCTGAGGAGGAGCTGGACACAGACTATGAAAGGTGAGAGTTCATGAATCAGAGATGATGGTGTTAAGAAGCAGAGATTAAATCGCTCTGTTCCTCCATTTGTGTCAGCGAGTACCCGTCCATCATCAGCCAGCAGGAGAGGCTGCAGTATAAGAGAGACTTTGACAGGGACCACATGGAGTACAAGCGTCTTCAGGCTGAGTTAGATCACATTAATCTGCGTCTGGAGGACACAGACAAAGATCTGGAGTCCCTGCAGGAAGGCAGCGCTCAGTTCATGGTGACGCCTGAAGCATTCACATCCATCTCTTAATTTTCAAAGATCTCCTCATAATAAATGAATGCGTTTACAGTTTTATCTGATTATGATTATTTGTACAGCCACATTCAGTTCAGAAATGTCTTAATAATTTGCTAATTATTAACATTCACCATTAAACTGAATGCTAAGTATCTGCTATCACTGTAACTTTGGTTGCATGATTGATTCAAAAACTAATTTGTTTTGCTTTTTATTTTTCACAAAAGGATGCCATGGACCTATACAACACCCTTAAAAGCTTGAAGAAGGTAAATGATTTTGTGAATGTTTGTGCAGGAAGTGGGTATAGCTATAGTACAGGCTGTACATGATGACATGTCAACTTTCTTACAGTCTCCAGAATATCAGCTGAAGAAGAGAAAGTGTAAACAACTGAAGGCCAAACTGTCTGTGATCAAGAGAAGAGTCAGTGAGTACGATCGCAGACAGTGAAGATGTGTGTTTGTTTTATTTAGGCAGGTTTCTGTTTTAATGAACTTCATCAACGCATTTTTGTACCTTTGAAGTATTTTATTATTTTAATACCGGGTTATGTCTTAAGCTCTTATTTTGCTGTTGTCATTTTTTAATGAAGTTTTACACTTTAACACTTTACAGGACTGTGACCACTTTAATGAATGTTCATTTTTAATTGTTTAAAGACTTGAAACGAAAGACTTTAAGCATATTTAGTATTTTGTAAACACCTACCAGACAAATTTGTATAACAGATGATGTGGTTTCTTATATAAATCCTTTTGTAGACTTGTGATAAATTTAAAGTAATCTGTTCTCTTACTCATACACACACACACACACACACACACACACACACACTGGAGGATGTCTTACTGGGTGTGATCTGTATGTGTTATAATGCAGAAATACTCGTTTAGTTTCTGTTATTATAAACATGTGGGACAGTTTTAATGGGATGGGCATGTGTTGATCAATGAAGCTATCATGAAATGTACAGTGCGTTTTTTTTCTGTTTGTACCTGTAAATAAATTATACAGTTCCTTCATGTCTGTGTTTGAGTTCATTTGACCTGTATTTAAAGTTATAAAATCCGGATGTGAACCTTTATTTTGAAATGAGTGTCATTGAGTTTGTGATCAGTGATTGGATGCGCAGATTCTAACCGGAAGTGGTGATTGTAGACGCTCGGGCCGCATTGTCACGTGTAAATCTTCAAGATGGTAAGAAGTTATTTCACTAAAATCTTCAATAAACTCAGTGTGGTTGTTTAAGTTTTCGTTTACAAAACTATTAACTGGCGGTTTTTCATGTTCCGTTGAAGCAACTTCATTTATTTTAAGTAAAAGCCAATCGATGCTAGTTTCTCATGCTGCTGTATGATCGCGCTGGGTATGAAATATTAATAGTGGGAGAGAGGCTGCAGGCTTCAGATGTCTGTGTTCACAAGTGAAACAAGTACTATCACAAGTGAAACTTTTTGGGGCGAGACATGTTTCTCCTGTGTGCTGGATGTTATTTCTGTATTTAAAAATTGTAGCTGCGTCGAGAGATGAGACTGAGGAAGGAGTATCTGTACAGGAAAGCGCAGGAGGACCGACTGCACACTATAGAAGAGAAAAAACAGAAGCTTAAAGCATCTTTAGATGGTGAGACTCGATCATCTCATCATACTGTCCTATACTGGCTTTAAAAGCACGAGACTGCTATCGGTTAATGTTATTATTATATTGTGTTTTGCAGAGAATCGTCTGATACCCACTGAGGTTCGTAAGGAGGCACTAGAATTACAGAAACTGTTGGAGTTTGACGATGAGGGTGGAGAAGGTGATTATTCACCTCTTCCTCTACATATATCATACGTCTGTGTAACTGAAGTGTCGTATAAACTCTACATATTGTTTAGGTGTCAGTTCTCATATGGACGATGAGTACAAATGGGCGGGAGTGGAAGACCCTAAAGTCTTGGTCACAACATCCAGAGACCCCAGCTCTAGACTCAAGATGTTTGCCAAAGTTTGTGACATCATTTAAATATCTTCTTTCTGAGATGTAGATTTTTGATTGTAGTTTCTACAAGTTTGGAGTCATTACCTGTAGACACACAGATGTTACTTTCTCTTCCAATGGGCTTTAAGCATTCCTGTTCATGTTACCATAGTGACAGAAGGGAAGCAGTCCTTCAGCACTGTGTAGAGCTGTAGTTTTATTTGTGGTATCTATTCTTTGGCAGGAAATGAAACTCATGTTTCCAGGAGCTCAACGTATGAACAGAGGAAACCATGAGGTTAAGACATTAGTACATGCCTGCAAAGCTAATAATGTCACTGACCTTGTCATGGTCCATGAGACCAGAGGCCAGCCAGGTATGAGTTTAATGAGTATTTAATCATCTGTTAATGCTTGTATATATGCACCAGTGCCTGATTAACACGCGCTGTAATGTGAGTTTGTCAATTGCTTTACACCCTCACAGTTTAATACTGTACCGCTTTGGATTATGGGTAAATGAGGGGATTTTTGCTGTGCTATGCAAAATGTTTATTTTTGTGTTTTTCTTCTCAAGATGGTTTAGTGGTATGTCACCTTCCTTTTGGACCAACAGCCTATTTCACATTGTTTAATGTGGTGATGAGACATGATGTTCCAGACATTGGCACCATGTCTGAGGCTTATCCTCACCTCATATTTCACAACTTCACATCGCGTCTCGGCAGACGGGTAAGAGCCACAAAAATCTTATGTCAGCACTTTTTTAAAAATAAAAGGAACAAGGAATTAGTTTTACACCATAGGTATTTTATGTCTTTTTCTTTCTCTTTGCTTTAATATACATTTAAATGCTTGTGATTTTGTGAAGACTGCTGAAAACCTGCATCCTTTCTGAGTTTATAGTGTTAACGTGTATCGCTGGTAATGTTTTCTTCATAGGTATCCAACATCCTTAAGTATCTGTTTCCTGTACCCAAAGATGACAGTAAACGTGTTATTACATTCGCTAATAAAGATGATTTCATCTCCTTTAGGTAAGTGGTGGTATTAGACTTAAACAGGATGTTTAGAAAAGCATGTAGACATTTGTTTGTCGTCATTGGTTAAATATGATTACATTTTATCTTTTATTAAACTTTGTGTAATGCAGACATCACACCTACAAGAAAACGGACCATAGGAACGTAGAGTTGACAGAAGTGGGTCCTAGATTTGAAATGAAACGTAAGTTAAAACAAATCTGTGTTTTCAATTGTGTTTTTCAACAGACAGTTAATTAAGTTTCACTTTGTGTATCTGATTTTTTACAGTGTACATGATCAAGCTGGGCACACTGGAAAATGAGACCACTGCAGATGTTGAGTGGCGGCATCATTCTTACACACGCACTGCCAAAAAGAAGAAATTCTTGAGTGTTGAATAGGCAGAAATGAGATTTCCGATTGAAATGTCATCATCTTGGATTTGTGACACTGAAAATATCAGAACGGATTTGGAGCGTGTTGCTGTATGCAGACTGTGTGCAATTTTCTTCACAAATCACAAATTTTCAGCTTTTGTACAGAAGTCACTAAACAATAAATAAATGTTTCTCATGAAGGTCTTGTATTGTTTTTATGGGCACGTTCTGCTCCTGTAGCTCTAGCACAGCATCTGGGGAGCCGCAGCGTTTGTGATGCTGTGGGTTTGAATCCCAGGAAGTTGATGAGATGTAAATGTACCGCATTCGCAGGACACGCCCCTTTCCCTTTGCTACGTCGTAATGCAACTGGTAACCAATCAGCGCCGCGATCAGCGCATCCCGGCCAATCAGCGCGCGGCTGCGCTGTTCCGCTTTCCCCGAGTCTCCGCTGACCCGACTGAGAGAATTCAAGATGGCGGCCTCAGGTGAGCGTTTACCCGAACCGAACCGCTTTAGTCAGCGGCAGCCTAGACGCACCGCAGATATACTCGCAGTAATTCATGACGCAGAATTTGAGGAACGGGTTACGACGCAGTTGCCCGTCTGAGCAGCAGGGCTGCTCGGCACTAGCCACACTGGCTATCCGGGAGCTAGTCGTGTTAATCCCTTTCCTGATGTGACCGAACAGCAGCACCTGCATTACACAGACCTGCGCTTCATCATGTGTTCAGAGCCACAGGAACGGACGGGGTGTTTCTTTAAACACCATTACATTGTATTTAAAGGCAGCATTCTGAAGTCTGAAAGATGCGTAGCAACCTAAAGGGTAAAATAAATATATGACAGTAGTTACAGTTCGGTACAGTATATAACATACATGTTGTCACTGGATGTCAAGAACAGCATACAATTTAGAAAGAAAGACTTGTTTCTACATGTCTTTATTACATATGCTTAAAGTGTGATCATTTTGTCAGAATGTTCTTAAATGGCATTAGTTGATTCCTGTAGTTGAACTGTTGATTTCTGCATGTTTGTTTGTTAGGTGTAAAAACACTCCAGCTGTTTACATTAGCTCCAGATGTGTCTGTGATCCTTTCTAAACGTCCATGTGGGCAGAATTTGTTCTGTTGGTAATGTGTTCTGTGTAAACGTGACATTAATTCTGAGGATTCATCTTGTCTGTGAGGTCACAAGCCCAGAAGTAAGTTTGATATGCAGGAGTGGTGCTTAAACTTTGGTGTAGGGTGATTTAATTGTCATACACACCAGCCGGTCTCTCACACATCTGCATCTTAAAGATGTGCTTCAGTTCTCTGGAACGCTGAGGGTTCAACATCTGATGAGTGTAATTTAACCCTCAGGCTCTGGGTGAGAGCTTCCTCCTGTATAGCTGCTGTGTGAATCTTTATTGCGGAGACACCATGTCATCCACCTCCTCCTGTTCCTCCTCGGGAGAAACAAGCCCGGAAGACATCCCCCGAGGAGGAGGCACCATCCGCGTCTTCCTCCCTAACAAACAGCGGACAGTGGTGAGGGTTTCAAACAAACTCAGTGACTGAACCACTGCAATTTAAAAAAATGAATCGTGATCTGTTTACAACTTAGTGTCTTTTATGTTGACACCACTGTGTCTGTTCAGGTAAACGTTCGGCCGGGCCAGACCGTCTATGACAGTCTAGATAAAGCTCTGAAAGTCCGAGGCCTCAGCCAGGACTGCTGCGCTGTGTTTCGTCTTCTAGAAGGGTGGGTCTCCATAAACGCAGCTGCTGCAACAGAAATGAGAAAATGCTGAGATTGTGTTTGTTGTTTTTCTCTCACCAGCCGTAAGAGACTCACTGAATGGAGCACAGACATTACGCCTCTGGTGGGTGAGGAGCTCCTGGTGGAAGTGTTGGATGATGTTCCTCTTACCATGCACAACTTTGTAAGTGAACCTGAACAAAATCAGAATCTCTGTTTGTTCTAAGGAAACATCTGAGATCCATTCAACATACTGATGCTGTTGCTTAAACCCACTTTCCAGTGTAATGTTCTTTGTTAAAGCCGTGTCATGTATAGGAATAATTAAAAATGTCAGGGAAATTAGGAGCAAACAGCGTTCCTCTGATGTTTGCATTCAGGCTCAGAGGTCAGAACTGAATCTACTCATGTAATTGTTTCTGAGTTCTGTGCAGAAATTGTAACATCAGTACGTTTAACACATATTAAACAAGTGGTCTGTTAGAATCCATATTGGTTTATTAGTACTTATAAAACACACATTAATGCCTTATTCTGAATGACCATATTGTACATGCCTTAATCTTTCCATACATTTAAACACAACAACTAAGTATTAATAAGCAGTAAATTTGATTGTTTTCCACATGCTAAAGTGTTAGCATTGTGTCATCGATTGGACCATATCAGTACAGCTGCATCATAATAAATGGCTCTCTTGTGTTTTCAGGTTCGTAAAACGTTCTTTAAGTTGGCCTACTGTGACTTTTGCCACAAGTTCTTGTTCAATGGCTTCAGATGTCAGACGTGTGGGTATAAGTTTCACCAGCACTGCAGCAGTAAAGTCCCAACTGTGTGTGTGGACATGGACACCATGATGAAACGGTGTGTGTTTCACAACTGACACAATACACAACGTTTGGCTGTGTGTGTTTGTCACCGTTTAGTGATTTATGTTCTGTTAGCCTCAGGGGTGGTCCTAGCATAGAGGACTATCCTCCTATTCCTATTCTGATAATGCCGGACACCATACCCCCCATTCCAGACATCTCGCTGACCTCAGATCCATCTGCGTACGTTTAAACTTCACCTGCATATTCAAACTTTCACTTCATTTACTCTTAAAGGAATGTAGTCAGCGTGTCTGAAATGTTTTTGTAGAGATGAGCTGCTGTCTGCTGGATCAGCCTTCCGCTATGTCATGCAAGGTGAGGACAGTCATTCTCTCCAGAGGCATCGCTCCACATCCACCCCTAATGTTCACATGGTCAGCACGCTGGAGCCTGGAGCCGCCAGCCTCATGGAGGTCAGACATGCAGCTGGTCCCTCGTCTTCCTCTCCTGCTTTCTGTAGTTTAGGGAGGGTGGGCAGTTTTCTTTCAGAAACTTTTGTTATGCTGGTTGAAAGTTTCCTGATCACCAATTAGCTTAAATATATATTTATCTCTTCTGTGGAAGCTACAGGACTGTAAAATATTCATCCAATCACTAGAGTCAGTCTGAATGTAGTGACAGGACTCCACTCACCTGTTCATGTGTGTGTGTTCTAGCTAGCTTGCTATTGTTAGCCTCTGAAATTGCCCACCCTACCTTTTACAGGGGAAGGTTATTAGCTTGACTGTGAAATACTCCCATTTGAGAGATTATGACTTGGATGTTTTGTATGCATCTTGTTCATCTCTCCTCCTCATTGCATGTTTTTATTCATCTTGTTTCCCCACTCTCATTCAGGAACCATTAAAAATCAGCACAACGGGTGAGTTTTGTTTTCAGTGTTTGTTTTGCGTTTATTACACAAGTTATTTTTTATCACAAGTTATTTTCACACGCATCCACATTACACTGTACGTTGTGTTTGTCGGCCATCACTGATTGTTTAGTGACATTCATGCATCATCAAGTGTAATGTGTGTATGAGCGTCATCATCCTCCTCATCAACTGTCTCTCACAGGACCAGAATCCTCTCCCAAGTCTTCTACAAGCCCATCTCAGCTAGGATCGCCTGGAAGAAAACCTCCGAAATCCCCCTCTGAGCCCAAGGAGCGAAAGCCATCCTCATCCGACGACAAAAAGAAAGTGGTGAGGTTGTTTCTTTGACCCCTGTGCAGAATGGGGGGTGTTTGGAGGGCTAGGTCAGTATTTTCGGTTGATTTTGTGTGTGTGTTTTAAAGCACCGGGTGGGTTACAGAGACTCCAGCTACTACTGGGAGGTGCACTCACGCGAGGTGACCATGATCAAGAGAATTGGGGCAGGTTCATTTGGGACGGTGTACAAAGGCAAGTGGCACGGAGACGTGGCCATCAAGATTCTTAAAGTGACAGAGCCCACCCCAGAACAGCTGCAGGCATTCAAAAACGAGATGCAGGTTTTACGGTGAGTGTGTGGATGATGTGTGAGTAACAAACACTTACATCTGTGTTCAGTTTCATTATAATCCGTGTTCTGTGTTCATTGTAACTTCAGGAAAACACGTCACGTCAACATTCTGCTGTTCATGGGCTTCATGACCAAACCTAATTTTGCCATTATCACACAGTGGTGTGAGGGCAGCAGCCTGTATCACCACCTGCATGTCACCGAGACCAAGTTTGACACCATGCGCCGGATCAACGTGGCTCGTCAGACTGCACAGGGCATGGAGTAAGAGAGCCTGCTGCACTGTTAGCTGTGTGATGAAGCCGTCAGCTCATCACACACTATTACAGGCTTCTGTTACGCAGTTTCACTGTCTTGTGTGTGTAATGTTACTGTGTGGCCATGAAAAAGACTTGCAAAACTATAACACTCCAAAACAAACACGTTATACCAGCCTTTCTAACAGCCTTTGAGTTGTTTTTAAATAATGGCTAAACAAGCATCTATTAATATTATAATATAGTTGGATGTGGTTTTAGCACAAACAGCTGTACAATAATTTTGAAACTTTAAACAAAACAGAATAACAACATGTAATGACAACATTATATGAGTCTGTTCTTATGCTTTGAGTGAAGTTTTCAGGAATCTGTTTGTTGTATGTGATATTTCATGTCTTTTCTTTAACAGTTACCTTCACGCCAAGAACATCATTCACCGGGACTTGAAATCAAACAGTATCTTTCTATAAAAAAAGCAGCAGAACTCACGCCTGTGAGCTGAGAGATCTGGGGCACACTGAGGCCTCACAGTCTCCATACAGCAGCTGCCAGCAGGTGGCGTCATGACTGCATCACCTTCTTCAACAGCGTTACTCTCTTTTCAAATCCTGATCAGCTCTATTCAAAAGTTGGTCATTGATCTGATTAAGATGATGTTTGGAGGATGTTTGTGTTGCAGTCCTGAGCTCATGTTTGTCAGATATCTTCCTGCACGAGGGCTGGACGGTGAAGATTGGGGATTTTGGTCTGGCCACAGTGAAGTCTCGCTGGAGTGGCTCTCAGCAGGTCGAGCAGCCCAGTGGCTCCATCCTGTGGATGGTGAGTACCTGCCATCACCAGATGATCCAGTCCAGTGCTGCTGTTGTGTAGATGCTGAGATCTCATGGTTAAACCTGCTGCTGTTGTGTTGGCCAGGCCCCTGAGGTGATCCGAATGCAGGATGCCAATCCGTACACATTCCAATCTGATGTGTACGGTTATGGAGTTGTGCTTTATGAGTTAATGTCTGGAACTTTGCCTTATTCCAATATCAACAACAGGGACCAGGTGAGACACATTCCATCTTTTTATTTCTGCATTTGTGTTGCGTGAGAATCTAACCATGATCTTGGCGTCGCTAACACATGAATCTGTGTCATGCTGAGTTTCTCTCCTGTCTGCAGATTATTTTCATGGTGGGCCGTGGATATTTGTCTCCAGATCTCAGTAAGTTATACAACAACTGCCCCAAATCCATGAAGAGGCTCATCATAGACTGTCTGAAGTTCAAACGGGACGAACGGCCTCTCTTTCCACAGGTAAGAAAAAACTGCTACCTTGTTTATCAGCTCTCTTCATTTCGATCTCGATTAGTGTTGCTGTATTTTAAGCAGTTGAGTCACAAAAGGTGTTTAAGCAGTTTTTACAGCCTTTGATTTAAAACATCTTACGGTGGGAGACATTTTGAGATATTTCCTCAATTTTTTAACCCAGACAAAGTGGCTCCCAAAACCCAGAAATAACAAGTTTCTACATGTGACTGAAATGTGTGGATCTCCTAATGTCTTGTGAAGCGTGAGGTTGGGTTTGTGGGGTTAAAGAGGAAGAAGCAGCAGCCTCTCATGTTTTCTGATGTTTCTGATGTTCCTCAGATCTTGGTGGCCATTGAGCAGGTGCAGGATCTGCTGCCAAAAATCGAGCGGAGTGCCTCAGAGCCCTCTCTACACCGCGCTGTCCATGCCGAAGACCTGAACCCACTTCTCCTTCACACCACACGCCTCTTGCCTCTGTGAAATTTCAAGAGATCTCTGATCTTTCCTCAAATGCCGCACAGCATCATTCCCAGCACAGAGTTCAGAGTTCCTCTTGTTATTCCATACGTTCCTAAAAGCACCCAAATGCTTTATTTGTCCTCTGTACACTGAGACGCATTCATCAGCTCATTTAGCACTCCTGCCCTTCCCTGTGTGATCTTACAGTTGTCCAGGCTGCTCCTGTTTAAAGCTGCTTTTAGGGAATGTCAGAGAACAGCTCTTTGTTTCTAACACGGAAGCAGGAATAATCCGTGCTCTCTTATTCCTCTTACTGGGTTTTGAAATCCAAGCCTCATATCAGTAATGTTTCAGCACAATCTTAATAACCTCATTATTTGAGGTGTTTCAAATGTTCCGATTGTGTTCACAGTTACGTTTTTACTTAGAGAAGAAAGTAGCCTTTTTATTAGATTGCAGATCAGTTTGCAATTGGTTGCTTTAAATGTTTTAAATCACACCTCCGTTGTAATTGTTTTCTGCTTTTTCATTCCGTTATTTTGTTGGATGGGGAAAATGATGCTGAAACACTTACCTGGTGTCTCATTAGGGTGGATGTACATGTTCCTAGTGTCCCTGAGACTGTACTGTGCATCCTGAGGTCTCTGAATTAGCTCTCTTCACATGTGGGCTTCTGTTTTAGTCAGTTCATATTAGATTCTGTGTAGCGTAAAGAAATCTAAGAAAATGGCACAAATTTTGGCAGTGAGATTAGATTTGTATCTCATCAGTGGGAACAGTGCACTTCTGAAATAAACAAGAACATTTTTGGTGTTAGTTTGAAAAGAGTTCATGTTGCTTTTTGAAATAAACAGTTTTGTGATTTAAATGAAACTAAGTGACCATATACAGCCTAAACTGAAATGAGACCGGTGGAGTAAACGGTTTTGGGTTAGCGAGTTGTGTTGGTGTTTGTCACTGATGGCCTGTTACACAGTTTTCAGCACCAACAGTACAGTACAGTACAGTAGCTCATGATCAGAGATACAGTTTATGTGCAGAACATGTGGCAGCAAAAATGTTAGTCATCTGTAGATTGAACTCTCAGATGTTCAACTAAATATTAGCTCAGCCAATAGCATGAGTTTGGGGCGGGATCATCTGCTTTCCTGAACTGAAGAAATCTTGTCATTGGTGTCATTGGGTTATTAATTACACACAGCAGCTTCAAGAGTTTTTAAAAGGAACAGGAACACTTTGTAAGTTACTAAACGTTCTTCCATTTCTACAATCCTGCCTCTGCAGAGCCACATTACACAACTTTATTTGGATCTTGTTTGTTGTGGACGACAGATAATGTCTCTCCATTTTGTCCTTGGAGAAAAACAGCTCCTGAACCCACGATGTTCTGCATGTTTCTGCTGTAAGATTTCATTTTATTCCATAAAGCTGCATAATGGCAGTATGAAAGGTCACTGTCCTGAGACTGGACGGGGTCTCGCATGAACCGCATGTTCTGTCTGTTCTTTAATATTTGTAACTTATTGACTGATAACTGACAGTTTAAGTGAAGGCAGAGCTGTGCTTGTGTTTAGGGGCTGGAATACCCCGTGAGCTGATCTCATTTCAGACGTTTCTGTTGTTGTTGTGAAGGGATAGAAAGATGGTTTTACTTTCCCTGCTGAATGCTGGTAATGAGTGTCATTTCAGACAGGCCTGGCTATCTAATGTATCGGTGTGTTTTCATTTCCTGTGTTGTTGTGTAGAGCACAGGGCTGCAGTAGAATGACGTGGTACTCTCCAAATGTTCTATTCTTTCTACAAAACCAATTGTAATAATATTGTTCAGCACAAAAGCAGGTGTTTGTGAGTTTTGTGGATGGCAGCACGTTCTGTCTTCATAAAGTTTAAAGAGAGAAAAACATTACTGGTTTATGGATGCACAGATAGTCATATGATGAAGAGTCAAAAGCTACAATTGAAACATTTTAAACCAATAGCCTGGTTGTGTTTAAACCTCTGAGGAATATGACTGCAGACGACAGGATAACACATACAGTGCTGATCTAGGAACAGTGTTCTCCACTAAATGACATTCTAACCTTTAAAATGAAAAGTTACAAAACTAGATCATCCTAATTTGTTACCACCGTAACTTCCTATTATTTGCAGAATAACCTTTTGAAACAGATTTGGAACAAACACTTTTTTACATTTTGTTACCAGATATTAGGTTATTTTCTCAGTATATGTAAGCGTCTCGTTCACTCATGCGTTACTGTGGCCCAAAATAATAATAACTGATAAGATGGCATGAGGAAATGTAGTTTTCGCTGGATGAGGGGTGAACCTAAAACTAGACGTCACGTTTATTCAGAGCAGAAAATATAATAATCAGTCTGGTTTCAAAATGATTAATTTGCATATTTTTAAATGAATTGCAATAATGTGTCTTAAGAGATATTTGCCAGAAATGGTGCATTCTGTGTACAGTCTTTTTTTAAAGATTACTTTAAATTGTATTTGTTTCTATTTTTGTGTGATGGCTCAAAATGAACAAAATTATTTTAAAACATGTTAAGGAAATCTTAGTATTTTTTAGTTCTTTTGGGGTGCTAAGTGTGTGTGGACAGAGGTTTGTTCTACAAATAAAACTTAAAGTCTGATGTTTGTTTTGTTATTACTGTTGTTGTTACTAATATGCACTAGAAACAATTTTGAAACGGTTTTCAGAAACGTTTTCTAATGGCAGTTTTAAGTAGTTCCACAGTTGTATTATGTATGTTTCTTAAAATGTTCTTTAAAATGATAAGTTTTGTTTAGGACCAGTTTTGTAAGAGTGTAAATTGCTGACAGCGGTACTTCCTGTATAAGCCGTGAACTTGATAACATTTGCTCTGTTTCAGGAAGGACAGAGAGCATTTATCTTCTGTTGAATGAACCAAACGGAAGTGTGTCAAAGTTACAATGTTACAATGTCACTATACACAATGTTTACATACATGTACTGTGTAGCACATAGAGACAGACACACTGTCACACTCAACATTAAATACAGATATACAGTAAAATCTGCAGGCAGCTCTGTATTTCAGATGAATGTGAAGTTTTATTTTAACCAGTTCTGTAAGTTATGTTCACTGCTCCAGTCATATATAAAACCAGAATCTATGTAAATAATGATTGTTCAGTTACTGTATTTTAACAAACTGTTGGAGGTCATTTGTATCCTCCAGTGGATGGACTGAGGTGACAGAAAAGAGTCATGGAGAAACACATGCCCAAAACCTGCAGAAGAAGAAGATTATTAGTCTTGGATTGGTGCTGGACCATGAAACACAAGAACTAACAGCACTGATGTGCTTCTAAAATCTGCTTCATCTCATTTCATGAATCCAGACCTCCAGGTAACATCTGTGATAAACATAAACGCTTCTGAGAAATCTTTACTATGTACTTTGTAATGTAAAATGTTTTTACCTCAATAACACAGACGGTGATGACGACAGTTCCTGTGTTCAAGAGATTGTTTTCAAACTTCTCCTTCAGTTTAGTGTAGCAGCCCTGAACGGAACCACCAGCGCAATAGCATGGACTCAGATCTACTGACGCTTATATAAATGCACAGGTTTGTCCAGATGAAGGAGTGTGTTACTGTATTGTGTTACTGTACCTGGGGCCAGTAGTTTGGATGTCCTGTGGAGTTTTTTGGACAGGGTAATGTTTGATTAATGCAGCATGTTTCTGTTTGCAAACTTTGCCAGTCTGTATAACTGTTAACCCCACAGCACTCAAACTGTTGAAAGTTATACACTGAGTTATAAGAGGAAATTGTGCATCTACATCAACTCGATAAACACACTGCTAGTATGTTGTAGAATGATTGCAAACGTTTCAAAGTGAAGCGAAACAACTTCATGTGAGACGGTCACTCACTGTCTGCTGGAGAACATCCCAGTCATCTGCTGCTGTCGGGTTTCCTGACACATTTACTCTGATGCTCATGGAGTTCTTTAAACCGCTGTTTAAGTCTTCATTAATGTAATTATCAATCTGTGCGTACACACACACATCCTCTCATCATTAAACAACCGCTCACAAATCTGGATGTTTTTGAAATTGATTCGATTTGAAGTAGAAGCAGCCAATAGGAGCCCTGAATTTGTGTTCAGTTTTATTTAGTAACAACATGGTTCCCAAAGTTATGTTTTTGTTATTCCACGTTTACTGTTATTTTTAAATGTGATTTTTTTTTATAAAGAATAAGTGTTTTTACACTTTTGAGCAGCGCTGTACAGTCCTGCGTTCATTTAACTGTACACAGAACAAACAGAATTAACTTCACTGTATATTGAATGATTGAATCCTTCAGTGTTTGTTACTGTATGGAGATCATGAGAGGTTCTTACTTCAGTCTCATACACCAGCAGAACACCAGCAGCCGCCAGCTCAGCCAGCATCACGCTGAACACCAGAAGGAAATACTACAGCAGACAAACACAGTCAGACCACTTGAGCTCCAGTGATGTGATGATGCTGAGGGTTCTGCAGACTCACAGACATCAGCAGACAACGCTTTTCCCTCAAAGCTCCAAGGAAACCCAGGAAAGACACACAGGTGACGATGATGGCGGTGATGAAGAGGCCGCTTGCCACGCTCACGGATGGAAGGCTGGGCAGGAGTGAGAACCTGTAGCTCACCATCAAATAGATTCCCAAACCAAACATGGCAGCTCCACAGATCTGGAATGAGCATTTGTAAGTATGTTTCATGGATCATATTTCTCACACAGGTTCTACAGATTCCTGTTTATAGACCTCAAGGCTGTTTTAATAGTTCAGAACATGTGCTTTAAAAGGACAGATCAGGTTGGTATGTATTCATGTCCTAAAGCCCCGTGAAAATGGTTCATTATAAGGTTCATAAGAAATTAAGTGTTAATTAGGATTCATTGTTAAAAAAAACAACATACATGCAAGATTTATTGGAATGTTTGTACAGCATCATTGAGAGAAAAGTAACAGTAAATAACAGGCACTTACAAAAAAGATGAAGTTGACCAGACACAGGGTGAACCTCAGGCACTTCAGGAAGAACATTTCAGTAACTCAGATCTGCAGGGTTATCAAACACACTGGAGCTGAAGTTAGGACCTTGTGTTCCCTCTCTGCATCTACAACAAACATTTCTGACTGAACTCACAAACTCATTTCCTGTGTCACAGCTGACATAGAAATCCTCTAAATAGAGTCTTGAGTTCATTTTACAGTCTGTGATGGATTTCCTGTGTGACTCCAGTCATTTCATTATTTCCAACAGTGGCTGGTGAAAATAAACATGTTTTGTCACATGGACAAACTTTGTGTCTGTCTGTAAAAGTCTAAAGTATTTTTTGTGATTGTCTTTTATTTGAAATCATTATAAAACAAAGATTCTGTGAAAAAAGTCAAATATTAAAATCAGAGTAAAATGAATTAAATAAAAATTTAAGGGAATTGATGAATTATTCAGAATTATGATTGTATTTAACTATAAATAAGTCTTTGTCACGGCAGGCACATAAATACAGGTGTATATAAACATATTTAGACTTTAATTCAAAGCTGTGCTGACAAACAAAGATCAGGGAGTTTAATAAACCCATTTTTCTTTCACGTTTAATGTCTTATAAAATCCATTATGAAATTAATTGTGAATAAGTGACAAAGAGACAATAAATGTGACCAGCCACATTTTATGTTCAATGTAAAAAAAGGTTTTAGGAACACAAAGGTCACCAGTACATAACCATATTTCTTCTGTAAGGTGTCATTTCAGAGAGGTGTCATCCAAATGCGTACATTTAACATATAACACATCAAATAAGATTAATATAATTATCTCAAAGAGCTTGGGGACTTACCTTATAAATGTACTCAAGAATTATCCTCAGTCTGACTCTTGAACTGTGAGACTGTATGAGACTCTCTCACTTCATCTAACAGAGCGACAGCGTTATACTGTAAATATCACCAGAGAGAGAGAGAGAGAGAGAGAGAGAGATTGTTAATGCTCATACACTTGATAAGGAGATAAACACTGCAAATGTAATTAAAATCATTTACAAATTGTTTTGTGTTTTTATTAGTTAAACCAAAAACTGCCCAAATCTGACAAACCCATAATAATTTATTTGTCACGTTATTATTGCATGTAGCAGCGCTTTAACTGTTATGTTATTGGTTTGGTTGAGTGTAACTGTAACTGGTCTGGCTACTATTTTCCCATTTAGTGAGATGATTTAGATTTAAAATGTTTCACTGACGTACAAACACATTTAACACAC
>JBAJNP010006690.1:0-24841 GCA_036877545.1 Yasuhikotakia modesta | reverse complement strand
TGTGTTGATATTGAGTTTTTTGTTTAACAGTTGTCAGACTTTTAAAAGTTGCGTAAAATGACTTTGTTGGGCAATGTCTCTAAACATATGGAGTTTTGGAGGTGGAGTTATTATATATGTTATATTGTAAAGAATATAATGTATATGCACTGATTGAGGTATATTACTGCCATTACTGCCATATAGTTAGCCTTCAAATTCCATTGACACCCTCTGGCACTAGACCACTAGATGGTGGTATAAAACCATTAATAATTCCTCATCGCCTGACTAGCTCTGATTCAGAGTGTCCTCTGGACGTCTGCTGATCTCACTTACAATTGAACGCTATTATAATTTGCTATTAACTTCGTAAAAGTGATAACGTGCAAACCATTTGCAAGCTCAGACAATTGCTACGACAACCGTTTTACACAGACTAGATCTAAGACACATTTGGATATCACTTTACGTCTTACTTTTTCCATGATCCGCACCTTGTGCGCACTTGGTAAATGATGAACTAATGTTGCTCTCGGTGTCTCTTGGTTGTTACAGAGAGGCTGAATGACTATGTGCTTGAACACACAGACGGTGTATTACACGCACTGTAATTACTGCTGGTAACACAAGAGATACAGCGGCGCTGATAAAAGATTGCGCTCTGTCTTACTGCTTTCTAATGATGAGCCTCACGCAGCTAATAACGGCAGCCCTTTGCCTTCATGTCTTATTCAGTGAAATCCTTTTTCCGTGCGCGGGTGGCCTTATTTTGTCGTGTTTAAAGTAATGGGATGTCACTGGTGGAATTGTTGGGGAGTGAGCAATTATTACCTCCCTTGCACTTGCGCTGAAAAAATGCCTTCCCACACCTCATCCACATTTAGGCATCATGTATAAGCGCCTGTGGGGATACCCCTGCAAGTATGCATACGACAATGAAGGTAATATAAATAGCGACACACTCTTTAGTGATAGGAATAGCGCTATATGTATTGTGAAAATCAAGCTGCTTGTTTGCAGGCCGAACTTTTTATGCCTGCAGGTCCTGCTGTCTGTTGGCGCTATGAGAAAGTCTCTTTTATTCGTCTTCCCTGGATGTCAGCATTTAGTAAAATGAATTTTCGTGACGATCACATTCAGCTGTGATTCTGCATTTCTTGTTCTGATTTCCAGATTAGATTTGTTTTTCGTCGTCCATCACCCGTTCCCGTTGTCTTTACGCATAATATCCATTATCCTGCGCGAATGAACGCGGTTTAATCTAATTCATCTCACAAAGAAAAAATTCTCACCACTGAGGAGCAATAAATCAATTACCAACAGCTCCTCTTACATACCCACCTCAACAGGCGTCCCACAATGCAAGAAAACGTTCTCTTTGGAGGATAAATGTGGAAATATTGATTGTGTTGGAAGAAATATTCCTCAAGTTATGATCAGACATTTCCATAATGCTCAGTCCTCGGAGAAAACAATCGCAGAAGGAAGGAGTCTCAGCGGGGATCCTATAACACAAGCCCTCTGATAAAAGACATTTGGGCCTTTGCCTCTAATTCTACGTTATCAGCATTATTGCAACTTGTGCTGTACGTACAGTAAACGCTGCGAAGATTACGCAAGATACTCATTCGTGGCACTAAAGTCAAATGCAGCATGCAGGCCTCTTAATAATATCTAAAATAAACGCGTTGCGCTTTGTTGTCTTAAATCAGAAGTTTAAGACGTCTTAAAGAAACAATTCGGCTCGCGTAAGCAAGTTGCGCTGTCCACGGTCCTGAAACGAACTGCTTGGGCTACTGTGTAAACTTCATTTACTCGTATCCAAGTATTGCATGTTCAGAAAAAGAAATAACCAAGTAGATATATAAATCTGACAAGTGTATTTGTGAATGAATTGCCATTTGTAATGTTTGGTGTCATTCCAATAATAGATATCTTTGTGGCGTTTTGATATTGCCAGCTCACCTTTGCAGGTGAACAATGACAGGTAACTGTCGCTTGCACACTTGTCTCGTGCTCTGCGTTTAAATATTCTGCGCACTGCGCCGCAATATGTGATACGACTCGATACGTTCTGTATGAAAAATGCAATCGGGCAGCATTTTGCCCACGAAACAAGCAGAAAAGATCTAGGAGAGCTTCACAAGGTTGTTTGCGGTTAATATTTTATTAGGTAAATGTCCGGCCCAAAGAGGATGTTCAATGGTGAAAATAAATAGCATGGAATATTGAGTGCAATGGCAGTACTCTTAAAATGAAGATTCAATGGGGTTATATTTCATGTTGTGCTTAATACCCCTTTCATCCTCTTTTTATGCATAAAAGAGGCAGACATTCCAATTTCCCAGTTGAGACACTTTTATATAGGATTCAAAGATCGAGTCTCACTGACATTGGACATGCACATCAAAGTCTAGTTTAGAAATGCGTTGACGTGTAGGTGGATTAACCCAGATCTTTTATTTCTCAAATAACAAAGCAGAATTAAACTCATTCAGGGGGATCAGATGTCAAACCTCAAACTACACGTCTGTTTGGCTTTGGATATGTAACAGAAATAATCCAAAACTGGTATCTATGGAACTACACAGCCATTCACACCAAAGATTACATTTTACCCACCAGGCTCATCCTTGAAGGGTGTCAGACACTGACTGGCGTTTAATACGATCATTTTCCACGTGATAGAAATGGATCATCGAACCCAGTGATGAGACTGAATAAAATCGTTCTTCAAACAATGAACCTGTTTGAGCGCAGGGTTGAAATACAAATGCACCTCGTGGCGTGGATGTTGGAGCTTGTGGTTGTCCTTTTGGACAAACAAAAATGATCCTAAAATAAAAATCATTTTATTCGCTTTTTGCCAGAGTGTCATTATAGTAAAGCCTCTCACTTCAACACTTGTAAGCTATGACATCAGTTAGCGTGGCTACTTGAAAAATCTGCTCGCGGGGCGGGGGTGCAGCCGACGCACGTGCGCGGAATAGGCAAGGCAAGTTCGCAATTCTCTTGTCAAATCGATCGCGGCTCTGGAGGAGCGTGCGACGCGCGGTTATCATCGCAGACTTCCCCATCACTCACAGTCCCAGCGGTTCCGGGACGCGTGTGACGCGCGCCTCGCCTCGCGGGGACACAGCTGTTAATAACCTAACAAGCATGTCTGGAGCATTATAAGGTCATTAGTCTACTAACCCCCATATGGATTTATGCACGTCTTTTTGAGATCCAAACGAGGGGTTTGGTTTGTCTTTTTCTTTCCCTCTCATTCATCCTCCCAGTGACGGGTGGCGGACAGATGCGCCAAATAATGGGCACATTCCGTTTATGAACTCTCGGTTACGTTCTCGCCTGCTCGGGTGCGTGTGATGGACAGGCGGCTAGTGAGCTCGACCTGCAGTTTGAAGTCGAGCTTTGCTGGAGTGAGTAGAAAGTAAGCCCATTTAAAACACTCGTCTTCCGGACTGCTGTCATACTTTGAAGGGAGAAGAATGCACTCGCTTTCATGAGCAGAGGTAAAACTGATTCTCATTTTCTCTGTTTGTTCGCTCTTGAGCGCAGATCATGACTTGTTTTAATGCAAACGATGTGGTTTGTTGTCACATTAATGTAATGTAATACAAAGGGTTTATAAGGATAGAAACTTTATATAGAAGGACGTGTATGAACCCAATTTGACGCACCCCGAGAACGCAAATATGCACTTTGCAAAATAATTACCCAAAATGTGCAAAACATCTCTAGACCAAAGATACGCTCTTTAAACCACAACTATGCTGCTTTTGAACGTCGTCGTGCTTGTAAGTCACACTTATCTAGTTGTTGGAGTCACTCGGTCCAAATCAGTCGCTCAACTCGACAGAAGCGGTTTGAGCGGTAAGTGAAGCGGTTTAGCGCGTAAGGAGAGCGGTGCGCTGCAGGGTTAAATAAGCGGTCGGTCGGGGGGTTTGTGCTGCTTAGCACGTATTGAACGGTTATCAAGCCTGATCCGCTGATATGGCGCTTTTAATGGCGCTTTAAACGATTTCGTAAAGATCTCAATCAATGGAGACGCGCGGCTAAAGCGCAAAACACTCAGCCAGACGCGCCAGCTGCGGTCAACCAGAATTCACGAAACCTGGAAGTGCGTTAATGTTATTCCGGAGGTGATATAGTAATACCCAAAACGGCTCTACAGGAACCGTTTAGTCAAGCGTTGATCAGTTGAATGACTGGCGTAACTCTTGTGAGATTTGTCTGCCTTGACGCATTTTAATTGGCGAGCCTCCCACAGCATGTAGTAATTGCTCTTCATCTCCGTCTCCTCCCCGTTCACCGACGAGCTCTCGCTCTCCACTGTTTGGCTATTTGTTCTCTCCAATAAGTATTGAGATGGAGTAATTATTTCCCCTTTGTTTCGCATCCTTCGTGGTGCCTCGCAGAGACAATTGTGTCATTAGTTCAGCGGAGGTTGGGCGAGAATGTAGAGCGCCTTAATTGTCATCGACACTCACATTAAGAGGCAAACAGCACAGCTGAGCCCAAGAACATTATTCAATGAAACCTGGGTGCTTAAGAAGGGGAACACATGTATCTTTCTTTCTGTCTATATTTAACCTGTCTCTCTACTGCACACACAGTCATGCCTTTCATTTAGGCCTTGCATCACAGTGTTGTCTTTGAGAGACAAGGAGAGAGCGAGAGAGAGAGAGAGAGAGAGAGAAAGAAGCAAGAGGGTGACAGGGGGCATGAAGAGCACATCTGGGGGGCTGCCTGTATGCCAGCAGTCGATTGGTTCCCCTTCTACCGATGTCAGTCTTCGCTTCTCTTCTCTTCTCTTCTCTTCTCTTCTCTTCTCTTCTCTTCTCTTCTCTTCTCTTCTCTTCTCTTCTCTTCTCTTCTCTTCTCTTCTTATTATGGGAGGTCTAGCACATTTTTAGAGTCATGTTCACAAAAGGAGGGTGGGATGGGGTGGGATTGAGAGGTGGAACATGTGAGCAAGAGGGAGGAAAGAAGCGATGCTCGGGGGGATCTTTGATAGATAAGGCATGGGTTGTGAGCAGCTCAGCTGGACAGATCTTCTCTCTGAGCTCTGAGCGGCATTAGCCAATCCACTCTGTGCTGCTGTGATGGATGGATGCTCTTAGAACAGACAAGGACCGGAGAGAAAGAGCGAGAGAGCTTATGTGTGAATAAGAGAGAGTGTGTGTGTGGGGCGAGGGGGAGGGGGTTATTAAAGAGATGGAGAGACAAGGAGGCAGTGATATAAATCGAAAGAGGTGAGAAAGAAATTAATGATGGAGTGAGAGATTCACTAGGAACAGAAGGCAGTGATGGGAAAGTCTCTCATCTGTAAATGAGATTGTCCCTGATGGCCATTTTCTCTCCCAGTTCTCTCATTCTTCTTCCCCTCACAAATCTCAATGCTCCGCTGGACGCAGGTCTCAATACGGGCCCCAGCGAGTGCTGACAGTGAAAAACAGAGATGCCGGAGGGAATCGGGCCTCGGGCCTCAGGAGACACTCTCCAATCCCTCTCACGCACTCATTGCGTGTCAGTCAAGCCTGAAACCTAAAAAACAAAGGAGGCATGAAAGGGCACATTATTCAACAAAAAAGTTTTAAGGAAATAGTGTAGAAAGCTCAAAACATAGGGAAAATACATCAAAGGAAAAATGCTAATGCAGGTATGCGTTTGTTCACAGCACACAAAACTTGAACCATTACAGTACTGTCAAGCTTCAGTTGTAGCGCGTTGTGCATTTCTTTAGTTGGATTAAATTTGAAGAAAACACACTTACTTTAAACTTAAACTGAAGCTAACTTTAAACTTATCTCACATTTCTGAAAATACTAATTAAAAAATAATTATTCAGTATAGAAAAGGAATTATAAAATATTATATTACTTTATACACAGTCATAAATCTTGACACCAAGAAAAACTACACCATTTGGTCCAACTTTACAGAATGAAACACTAATCATCTTAATGGTGACTTCAGAAGAAAGACCATTTACAAAATAACAACATTAATATTTTTGAATAGAGCTATTTACAGCTATTTACAGTCTCCATAAATTCCCAAGCATCCGATGACTAATCTTACGTAATTAAATTATCCAAGCACAAGGGCTTATGGGTTTTCCCCACAGCCTAACTTTTATACTTAATCATTTTAAACAATTAACATTATAAATCTTAATTTTTAAGGTTTTTAAACGCAAGATGTTTAAACACCATAGATATCTGAATTATGATTCTAAAGGGCAATGTAGGACAATGTGATAAACTTCCATGGTGGCACATATCAAACTCTGTAGTTTAATATTAGCGTGTGACAATATTGTTGCACCAACATACAGCCACAGGACTTTTTCATGAATGTACTGGCTGATATTATTCATTATCTCCTCCACCCCCCCCTCTCTCTTTCTCTCTCACTTTCTCTCACTGTCTTTTCATTTTACTTTGACATACCCTTACAATTTTTACTGTCTGTCTTGATGGTATTAAGTAGCGCCTGAGCCCTCCTGTTTTCTGCAGTGAGTGGCGGCTTGGATCAGTTTATTCCACTCAGAATGGATGACATCCATTTCAATGGGATTTGCTTTAAATAACAGGCTAAAGGAAAAAGCTCTCCAGCTTTAGTATGAGATACGTTGAATACACAAGCACTTCTGTCTGGTCCAAACATTGTCTGTGAGAGGTTTTCATTAAAATATGTTGAACGGTTACTGCACCAGAAACCAGCACAACTGTGTTCAGAAACACATACACTTATGATCCACACAGAACATTATGACCCCATACCATTGGTTTGCCTTTTTAAATGGATTGGGTTGCTCTGACATAAGTTGGGGCAGTGCTTTCAGTATTCAGGTTACAACTCAGATGGAAAAATAAGTCTTTTTAGCATCATTTTTGTGGGCGGCTTTAAGTGCTTTTGTGGCCCAAGCAAATGGAACCAGAATGTTGCTTTGCAGTTGTGGAGATTCTCAATCAACTGACAACAATCTCTATCAATAAACCTGTTTTGTCTTTTTACTGGCTGCTGTGAGCTTTCAAACCTAATGCAAGATTTGAAAGCTTAAGAGGCTGAGAGTCTATAAACTGGATATCGAGTGTGTGTGAGTGTTGGAGTGAACAACTTTACACCTCTTTCTGTGTTAGCTGTCAGATGTTTGTGAGGTTTATGGTTAATCACTTTGATTAAATAGCATTGTTGACTGTGTGTGATTGGGCAAAGCTTGTATGCATAAGCAATACACACATTAACTCACTTTACTGATTTTGCTCACTGCAATGTAGGGCATCCCTGAGCAGTGCACTGGGTAAGGCGTTGAGTTTAAGACATTAAGCCTGATTTATTACAGCAATAAAGCACTCAAGGCTTTGCACATTCTTAGGCACGACATCAAGCGAGTGTTTAAAACTCTTTTAACCTTGGTAAAATATGATAAAATACACTATATTTAAAACCAGTTAAATGTATTAATAATAATGATAATAAACTATTATTCCACCAAGTAATATACTTTATTAGTCTAAATTTAGGATGTTTACACTTATCAAGAAAAATACCCTTACAGTTCAGAATGACCAATTATGTGTTTTATCAGACTGGACAACAGCTTCAAATGTAGCTCCTCCAATCAGAATTTAGAGCCTGTAAAATGATTTGCTGTGGCAAGAAATAATCTGACTGGCAAACATTGATATCACTATGATGACTGACACATATTAAAAAGGGCATATAATAAACTGTTAGATAAATGAGAATTTGTTACATATTCACATTGCAAAGATGGCAAAGTAGCTGCAACTGAGATGGCATTTACAACTGCATACAGTAAGTAATGGTTTGAGATGGTTTTAGATATAAAATTATAAATATAGAAATATGAAACTAATTAAAAATGTAAACTTCATGAACCTATATTAAGTGGATGCTCTAATATGAGGGCAACAAACGTTTAGGCTGCTAAATGACATTGCATTTCATTTACACAACAAGATCAGAACCGTATTTGACACCAGGACACTGAGGTTGATTAGTTCAGGTATAATTTAGTCTGATGTTTCATGGCTTTTTTAAACTGAGTTCTTTAAACACAGAGTGGCCTTAACTTAAAACTATAGTAAAACTTAACTATAAAGGCACTACTTAAATATGCAGAGTTTATTACTTTAAAATACTTATATCCTATGATGTATTTTGGTTTTTAGAAGGTATTTTCAGGGCATTGGCTTTTGTGGTTAAGCTCCTACCCTCATGTTTTGGGTTTGCTATGGAAGCATATGTGTGTGTGTGTGTGTGTGTTCGTATATGAGCATACAGTATGTAAATTCTATTCAAACCAATGTTGACAACATTCTCAGCAAAGATCATTTTACTATGCTGAGTTTGGAACTTTGGTTTGAGTGTGTGTGTGTGTAGGGAGAATAAGTTAAAGGGGTTAGAAACCAGCCATCCTGCGGGAACACAGCAGCACGGTGTCACACTCCACAGCCCCACAGACAAATTAATTCACTTATTGATACCGTTGACACATCTCAGTGACTTTGTAAAATTAACAATTGATCACACTTGCTCTCTCTGTCTCTCTTTTTTTCCTCCTCTTTTCTCTACCCGTCTGACTTTCCCCCTTTCTCCTTCGTCCACTCTCTCTTTGCACGCCCGGCACGTTCGGTCATTATTATAATTACGCAGCAGCCTGCAGGAGTCTGCTCATTAGTGATAGGGGGTGAGAGATAATCGGGACAGTGGCCGAGCTCAGCACGTCTTTGCAGGGATGAGGGCAAGGAGAGAGACCCCGGCTCTGACAGTGGAGGACCACTCTCATTGATTGTCCAAATCCACATTGAAATAGGACATAAGGTCACTGTCACCCACAAAATACTGGTGCAATAAAAAAGAACAGTTCATTTATCAGAGCGAGAGACAGAGAGAGAGAGAAAGAGAGAGAGAGAGAGAGAGAGAGAGAGAGAGAGAGAGAGAAAGGGAGGGGTATGGACATCACAAGCAGAGAAGGGTGACAGCTTGTTTGTTTTTACTTAATCATAATTTGCTGTGCAATCAATGACATTTGCTTTCTTCATGTGAGCATCTAATTGGCTGTAGGACACTGATTTTAGATTAGAACTGTGAACTGTTGGCTCATTATGAACTCATTCAGCCTCCTGTCTCTGCAGAATGTGAAATTAGACATATAAGATATCAGATATTATCCATAGATCCATTAACAGTTATTTGTTGTTTTGGAATTTTGGTTGGAAAGATGTTTTCTTTGTCTTCTCGCTTGCATAACAAGAAATTTTGAATAGTAGATATAGATGTACAGAATGTAGCTGCTAAAAAGAATATAACTGATAATAATATATTACAGTTAATGTATGTTATGTTTTGATTTAGATTTGAATGTAAATATAACGTTAATCTGTAGCAACCAAATTTGTTAGTTTCTTTTATGCTGCAGTCATCTGATAGTGTTTTGACAATAGCAAATATTTGCCTAAACTTTATTCATTGTGATACAGTCACATTGTCTCATAGTCACATACAGTCTATATACAGTCCCCCTCCCTAATATACTGTCTATGTAATTAGGAACAAAGTCCAGTTTTGTAAGAATATTAAATCAAACATTTCAAAAATGTTTATTTTATAATGTGTGCAATGAGGCATTATGCTTCTAATTTTTTATAGGCTAATCCTAATCTTAACATTAAATTACTGTGTTTTAAATGCATTAAGACTTAAATCAGCTTCTTTTCACATTTCCTTTTAAAGACCTCCTCAGAACGAATTGTATGAACATTTCTGTCTGAGAAATGACAGAAAAGTCATTTATAGTTCTTTCCTAAATACCTTGTGTAGATTTCTGTGATGACTACAGATCACAGATAAACACACAAACAAAGTCCACAGAAGAAAAGATTTGTTTACAAATGATTATATGAACACAATTCAAAAGCCACAGCTAACAATCGAAGCAGTGAAGCATCTCGTTCTCTTAAAATTAGGTCATCATGGTGGACTTCATGGAACTTGAACATCAGAGCAAAGCTAATTGGACAGTTAACAATGTCTGGGTCGCCTCAAGACTCTCCCTTGAGAAGCAACGCTGCGGCAAATGAGAGCGCCAGCTTACCACTGACTTCACCTCTTATTCCATACGCTTGAATTTTATGAGGAAGAAACAGGTACTTTTTACATGTGAGGCCAGCAAACGCCCACACACACATAAACCCACGACATGAAAGACTCTGGTTACAGATAGTTCTTCTTACTGGGTCTGTGAGGAAATGGATGAGAAGAAAAAATGGTCTAGTGGAGTCATTAGATCTTGGGGACCATGACTGCAGTCTGAGCAACAGGCTACGAATGGGATTTAAGTGCAATGAAGATCAATTCTTCTGTAACGTTAACTCTGTTTTGACCCCTGTCATCATGTTACCCTTGAGCTAGATATAAAAACAGTAGTAAACCCAGGGCAGTGTAAGAGGCAGCTGTATAAAGCAATCAATGCTGTATGTAAATGTGTTTTTAAACTTCCAGCAAATATGCCTACAATTAGTTTTGGTTAAAATGCATATTTAATAACCTCTGACAGATACATTTGTCACGAAAATACATAGCTTTTAAAACACAGTACAAGTTTGCATGTGTGTGTGTGTGTGTAGACACTCATGGTTTGTGTATCTGTTTTGCTAAAGTGTTTATCTTTCTGTAGTCTTGTAGATTAAACTTGGAAAGGAAATCATGTACAGCTCCAATAGTCTCTAAAATAATCGCGAGCACACAAACTCTAGCCTGTAAAGGCGTATTGAAATGAGCTGCTGTATGGTGCTGGGTGGTAAAATTGCCTGCTTATCTTCAGTAATATCAGCTGAGCGAGAGCTGATGTACTCATCTGCAAACAGACTGATACGGCTGGACCAGTGGCGCAGAAACTCCCCGTGTCTGTTCTGATTGGCTGTCGGAGCTTTACGGCGAGCTCGCCTGCAGATATTCGAAGACGTGAACACACGCACACCGATATTGCCTTGAGGCGTGAGAATGCAGCAGGCTGGAAACGTTTCATTGAAACGCCAGATAAATGCACCGGAGGTCGCGGCCTCCTGTCGCATTTCAATATTGTGCATTTTTTCCAGAAATCTGACATGCTTTTAGGAACTTCTTTTTGCCCCCACATAGTTTGGGCTCGATTTTTGATGGGGCATCTCATCAAGGAGATAGAGTCGCTTGGCACAGAGGCATTTTTCTGCTCTGTATGAGCCCCGGAGCATGAAATAGTGTGTTAAGGATCAGGAATATTGTTGCAAATGGCTGGTGTGCGTGTTAGAGTAAGAAAAAGAGTGTGTGAAAATGAGTGATAGAAACAGTGCAAAATAATTCACAGGAAAATTGTCAAAAAGTTGATGACTTTTCTTAATACTATTGTGACACTTTGGGTGCAATTTAACAGCAGGCATGCACACCCTCATTGGCCATCACACACACCACATTATCCTGCAGTGCTAACTCGGATAATAATGAAAAGACTAGCATCGAGATCAGCTTAATATCTGTATGTTTTTCCTGTGGGTACTGAAATGTTATACTTGCGTAAAGTATAAAAATTCAGCATCCACTGTAGATGATGATGTTTACAGGGGAAAAGCGGCAACTGATTAAAGCTGAAATTTGTTTTTCAATATTAAGATAACTTCTCCTGTCCCAGCTTAATGTGCAGACTCAGCCGTACTGTAGGCAAGCCATTTGTAGGGTGATTTCCCTGAAATATGTAAACACTGTGAATCTGAGGTGCTGTTAAAACTTTGCTCTGTTTGTTTATAATCCTGTGCAGTTCTATAGTCATTTTGTCTTAACCAACGATAGGACATTTGTTTTAGGACAGTGATTACTTTTGCAATTTGTTTGGTGTCACTAGAAGAACAGAAATTACACACTTCTGTCTTAGACTGGCAGTTTAATGTTCCCTCTGGCAAAACAAAAGTGTTTCAACATAATTTCACTGTTATGTGAACTCTGATGATTTCTTTCAGTTTGGTTGACACTTTAATTTTGGCTGAATAACCAGTTATCAATCAATCAGTATAGTTTTTCAACAATTAGTTAAAAGTTTGGGATTTTTAGAATGCAAGACTAATTCATCAAAGAGTCTAAAAGGGTTTTTATTATCATCAGCCAGTCAGGCATGCAATGTTGGACTCATTTTGGTTCCCCCTGTTTCTAAGAAACTCAAAAATTCAATTCACAATTCACTGGTCAATTTAAACGACTCCAGCTAGCGGGTAACGTACAGTTGGGACGTTTCTTTCTTCTTGACAGGAAAATGGGACAGATATTCCACTGCGGGATGTGCATGTGTGTTTATATTTAATGGTTCTGTTGCGAGACCCGGCGTGAGATGATGACATCAAATGCAGGGCGCAGTTCTTTATCCTAGTCAGAGGTGGCTTTCAGCCGTTGCATGTCAATGAAGTGTGTGTGCATGGTTGTGTGTTTGTGATTGAGGTTAAGCCAAATGCAAATCAAAGCAATTTCCAGACAGACCTTCCTACGCCGACCGTCCCACTCCACATAATGATCAACTCTGTCTGTTCAGCTCAAGAGTTCTTCAGTTAATACACTGATAAATACCACACACATACAAGCACACACACACACACACACACATACACACACACACACACACACACATACAAGCACACACACACACACACTTCATCCTATGAGCAAACACAGGTGTATGTACATGACTTTAAAAGTAGAGATGTTTGTGGACTGGAGAAAAAAGGTTGTGGAAAACAGGAGATAACAGGGTGATTTACTATGTCATGTAGATAACAGTTTGTGTGTGTGTATGTGTGTGTTTGAGGGAGCGTAGTTTTCCCATGTGTATCTAGGAACAAGCAATAAAGTATTGGACAAGGTGATCTAACAAATGTGTTGGAACAGAAAGCTGTTAGCAATGCATGTTGTGGGTTTGTCTATGTAAAGAGAATGAGAAATGTGCTTCCTTTCTGTGGCTCAGCATGTCTAATCATCAGTCACACACACACACACACACACACACACTAATGTTGGATAAGCTATGGGATGAACAATGTTTTGTTTAAGCACTGAGGCAAACACACACTCACACTTTATGAGTTTGTCACTCTCACAGATGATCAAAATAGCAGCATTATGAGTCTGTGTGTGTGTGTCCATATCACAACCTACTGACATTTTAACCCACACAAATCTCTGTTGTTTATCTGTGAACTATAAATCACTAAAAATGGTCATTTTGAATAAGCAAAAATAATAAGCTTTTTTAGGCAATTCAAGGTATGTCCACAAGGAGGCAGAATAGCACTCTATTCGACACAACACTCTTTAAGAACTTCAGGGTGAACGTTACGAAAATAATAAACAGATAAAAGTGAAAAACATTTTAAATAAAGATATTAAAGCTTGTTTTATGACCGCTGAGTTTTCTTCCATTGTAGAAATGATTTCATAACAATTCATTAAAGCCCATTTGCCACCCCATTAATGCAGTAATTTAGACTAGGACACGAATACTTTTAAGTCTTGGTTTGTAATGAACATTTTTCTTAATGGTAATTCTCATTAGTTTCTCATTACTGTAAAAAAATCTTGTTTTTGTGTATTTTAATCAGCATAAATTTAAAAACAATAATTTACAATAAAACTAATACACAATTCCGCCTTGCTTCCGCATAATGAAATTTAAGGACGACTTAAGTATCATAAAACAATCATCATCTAGGCAGCAAACAAATATCAGTGCTCCTAAAACACTATAATACAAATACATTATAACAAAATATTTATAATAAATGATAAATATATTATATCACGTGACAGGTTTGGAGTGAAATATGACCCAAAGATATTCTTGGCAGGTTTCGTGGAATTTGTGGAATGACTGATCTCTCTATTTATGAACAAAGTATATATTTGACATACTGTCTTTACAGAACGGCGCGGATAATATAGATTTTAATGATGGTACATTTTTCATGCTGTCATTTGTATGCTAGGGGCTACTGTTCTTGTGCTGCTCGGTATTCATTTCGTATTCCTCGTCTCTCTGTCAAGGTAAAGAGTCAAGCAGGAATTTGACCCAACAGTTTCTGGTTTTGTACGACAACCTGCGGCAACTTTTCTTTGGCGTGCGCATGCGCGTATGTGCATGAACGCGTCTACAAGTATGAAACAAATAAAAAGAGAGTATGTGTGTGCGTTGGCGATTGAACTTGTCTGTCGGTGGTCTCTGTGTGCGTGTGATCGCCCGGAGCCCCGGGGTAGGTGAACCACTGTAAACAAAATATCAGTCCCATCTTTGTGGCCTCGCTGCCTGTGTGCGTGCGGGTGCCTTTGAAGAACACAGGTTGCATCAGACCTGGAGGATGTCTGTTCCTCTCTGAAGCTGCCCTTCTTTTCCTCATCCCATCTCTGTTTCTGTCTTACTCCTCTAAGGCAAACCTTTCATTGCTCTCTCCCTCTCAATCCTCAGACCTCCCGTCTCATCTCAGGCCTTTTTGTTTCTTTCCTTCCAATTTCACATTTCAGCCATGCCTTTCTATCATCATAATAGTATATGTATTTTTGTGTCTCTATGTATTTCTTCAGCTACAGGCCCTTTTATGTCCCAGGAGTTCATTTTTTCCCTTTTTTTTTGGTTGTAAGAAGGTCACCTTAAAATTGTCTTTGAAACCTTTGACCATGCTTTCCTCGTCTTTGCCTTTTCCCTCCAAATGCCTTCACGTATAGTTATTAATTGTTATTCTAGAGGCAGATAATAACATTTGAAAATCTTCACAAAAATACGGCTTACAATATTTAAACAAAAATAAAACATGTTAAACATAAACAGTTTAATAAAAAACAAATAAAATACAAAGTAATTACACACATAACCATTTCAATCACAGCCAACAATTTTGCCATTCATATTTTTTTATTAAAGTGAGTTAATTTTTCCTCTTTACCAGGGAACTATATATATAATATGACATTTATTCCAGTCTGTAGTTGTGATGTATTATGCAAAAACTTATATTATTTGTGTGTTTTGGGATGCGTATGATACCAGTTATGACATGAAACTTAACAAGGAGTCTTTTTTCTCCTCAGATCTTGACAGTTTCTGAAGAAGTGAGCGACAACTTAAGATAAAGGAGGGGACATGTTTGGCTCACAGGGAAGAGAGTGACCCAAGGCCAGAACACAGGACGAAAGGGTAACACAGATGACACAGCAGAAATTAATAACATATGTGCTAAAGAAGTATCTCATTTAATGCTCTCTTTTTCTGTCTCGTTCACTTTTCGTTTGGTCTCATTCTAGATGAAGCTGTGGGGGTGGTCAGTGTGGCCATTGAAGGTCGTAATTTTGGTTACCTTGGTAATATGGTCGTGCCACCCAGCTTCTGCGGGTACAAGGAGCTTGCGGGGACATACAGGTAAGCCAAAGCTGTGCTGGCATAGTTACAGGAGATTTATAAACATGAACAATTGTCCAGTTCACTCTAATTATTTTGGATAACACACATTGCAAGTCTCAAAGCAAACTGATAAATGATGTCATAAACAACAACAATGCCTAATGACCAGCCAATGATTGTGAACTCCAGAGAATGTCAATGAGCCATTAAACTTCATTGTTTTTCAGCTATTATAGGACATTTAACAAGGTTTAACCTACAATTTAAACACATAATTACCGCTTTTGTCAAGTGCTGTACTATTTAGGTAGCAAAACACAAGCTGTTTGTATCTGTATCAGATTTATATGATAACACTGACATTCTGCAGCAACATCACAATGGTGGAAACAAAGTCACTCTCTGCATTAAAGTTTGTGGCTCTGCAGTAAGTTGTTTTAAGCAGAGGGACAATTATATAATCACTGTATTAATATGTATGATCTTAAATGGTCAGGTAATAAACTCCTCACACTTTTCTCCATGGGCCTCTTTATACACAACACACACACACACACACACACACACACACACACACACACGCACACACACACATCGCTGGAGAAAAAAGACAGTGCAAAAGCTAAAATGATGTCCACTTCCCCATGCTAATTGACACCCACGAGCTAACTAATTCTGATTTGCATAATTCATGAAAGCTTCCCTCATGGCAAAGGAGTGACCAGCGGTACATAAATATTTTAGCATGCCAAAAGGTCAGACTCTGGTTCTTTCGCTGAATCATTCATATTATGCAAAGTCCTCCCCAAAGTCAGTGTTGCTCCAGCTAATTATCACACTTTCTTTAATTACTACTTCTTTGTTTAGTTGTTGCTAATGCAAGGTGACCTTTTTTGGCGGCACAGAAATGCCACCAGCATCTTCAGCCGGCCTGACGGATGATGGTGCTTCTCATTTTGACGGGGAGAAGAGGTTACGTGTTTCACTGAGGTGTTTTTAATCAGTGTTCGGTGCTAATTACAGCTGCGGCGTGTTGTGAAGGTCACTAAAGTTTTCAGATACCACCATGGCAATATGTCATCGCTGTATTCAGCCCTGTCCTTCTCCAAGTAAGAGTCTTCTGTCCATAGGAAGGAAAACTCACCAATGAGATCTTTGGAGATCTTCATTGTTTGTTATACGGTGGTGTCATTATTTGCAGAACAACTGGAGCTGTGTTCTGTGTCAGGTTCTGTTACTGAGAGAACGACCCATTTTGTCTCACATGTGTCTCCTCTAGAGTTAATTTATTTTGAGCTAATTTTATTGATGAGTTTGTTAATGTTATGGGTTTATAAAGTGTTGTGCTGCAATTGTCCCTGTAGTTGAACTGAATGAGAAACATCACAGTTCACACCTAAGTGAGACGTCCATTCAAAGCTATGAAAGAACAACTACTGAGCAAATCCATTGATGCAAAAGTGCACATCTACAAGGGAATTAAAGCACTACGTAATAATATAAAGAGTTTAATGTATAATGAATGGCAAAACTGATGTCGTTGCATTGCTGAAAGTTTTGCCTCGGTTTCATTCCTGTACAAATCACTGCAGTACCATTTGCAGCCACATGGTGACTCTGAAGCTCCATAAATACCAATGCAGTAACCGCTCCTCACGAGTCTGAATGAGCGCCAGTAATGGCTCGTTTGTAAAGTTGAAACACAGACACTAATGGGAACGGATGGTCGGAATCTCACGGAAACGAGGCATGGGCCGCTGACTGATGGTTGACACAGAAACCAGACGCTACAACTAACAACCTCTTTTTCTTGTCCTGCCATGCTCGTCCACGCTTGCAGGTAAATAAAGACAGTAGCGTGCGAGGGGTTGCTTTTGTTTCTGTCTGCTGTAATGGGGTCTTCACGCGCATTGCATTTAATGAACACGCACATTTTGGCGTTCCTGCGTCCCGTTTTCGACACGTTGCTTCAGCTTTGGTGCAGCGTGCCAAAGCGAGTCACCTGTAGCCGAAGGCCAGCCGCTATGCGCCTGTTTCTCTCATGATATGAAGATTAAACGCACAGGTTCAGACGTCCAGGCGTCGCTGTTCAAACCAGGGATGACATTTGACACATCCAATTAAAAAGAACAGCTAGGCAACAACCCGAAGCCATTACCTGGCCTGCAGTGGAGGCGTGCGGAACATGTCACTAGGTTTCTGGTGCCGTTTCGATGCTCTTGTTAGGAGCCTCGTTAGTTTCATTTTGTTTCATGTTGCACATTTTCTGGTGTCACAGAGACGCTCTTTTGTAACGTGTTCTTTCTCCAACGCTAATAAAATTGTCACCTTAGGTGTTGTTTTATGAGATGCATATAGAAGATCTTGAAATGAGGAAACAACTGTGGATGGAAAACCAGATGACAGGGTGCAAAAATGAAAACAATCTAAAGGCGTTTATAGAACATCAAATGATTAAAATTAATTGGGAATGATCATAAATCCTGTGCTGGATATTTTGATACTGACTTCTCACACCGTATGGACTGCTAAACACATTCATCATATTTTAGACCATAATGAATGTTTGTGGTAAAAGTAGATGAGATGGTTGGTTGATTCTCATAAACCGGTCTAGCAAATGAAAGATGATTTTGGAATTAGTAAAAATAATTTTATAAAAAGGACTTATGGATAGTGAAGGAGAGTATTTTTAAAATACATCTTTACTCTTTTTTTTTATTTTTTATTTTTGTCGCTTTCTCTTTCTGGCAAGAAGGTTTTTGTGGTCATACCGAGTGGGTTTTGAGACACAGATCTGTGGATAAATGAGGTGTCTGTACAGGGCAGCTCAAGTACATAAACCACCTCAGGGCTCAAGAGTAAAGACTTTCAGTGCTGGCCTGGTCAAGTCACTAGTTCAGAGACCTACTTGCCTCCACCACATCTTAAGTAGCCCTTAAGGCTAAGAAACAAGTGTGTCTTTATTATACATAAAGATTTCTTAGACAACAACAGCTTTTATTTATAAGAGTAGGATTTTTAAGGGCTTATAAATTGCTAAAAGGACAATATGATTTTTAGCCCAGAAACACAACACTTACAATGAAATCGTAATAAAATATGAAACAGTTCAATGAGGCGACATACATTTATTTACATATGATGTATAATTACAGGAAGTATTAACAAAATGTTGCCTTCTGTGTTAATGTATTTTTCCAAATTGATAGGAAACAAGATGACAACAAAAAGGGTGTGCAAACAGATTGTGTTGTGCGTTTACTTGTTTATTTATGATTGAGGTGTGAAATAAAGTGTCACTGTTTATTCAGCATCTCACTTATTGAACACTGAGCAACAGTGTGTTGAGTTAAAAATGTGCTTTCTGTTGCGAGTTGTTGTGTGTCTTGTAGGTTTTAGTCATAGGAACGTATCCTTCATTAACTGCACCGTATGTGCACACAAATAAAAACCCAATGGTTCTGTCACTGACTCTGACTCTAGGCAATTGGACGCTTCTTATTGTTAAGCCCTGCACCTGTTAGATTAGCATGGTGAGTTTCTGATGTGTTCGCACTCGGGGCTGTTAAGACTCAGACAATATTTTTCTTAGATAATGTGATTTGTCTTTATCTTCAAATTATGTTTTGTTTATCCTCATCGTTCAGACATTTATAGTAGTATCTTGGTACAAATCAGCATTATATTAACAGATGTATTAATACCAATTTTCATAATATTAATCATTGTCACAGTTTCAGTAGCACATTTTCTTTATTGTACTCCATTTTCATTTCCCCTTTTATTGTTTCCATAATCGAAATTAGTTCCTAAGTCACTGTGATTTTACAAATAAGATGTGTAACTAGATTGTTCTCTTAAAGCATTTCAATCAACCAATCAGATTGTAGGTTTAGGTTAAGATTAGTGAGTGTCAATGGTATATTCAGGCTTGGGACATTGCCTATATGCTCTTATCCAGCTATTATTTTCCTATGATTTTAGCGGTCGGCTATGGTTGGTGGTTTGGATAATGGACAGGGTTTAGGGTAAGAGTTTAAGATTTAGGGTTTATTTGTTTTTTTTTTTGTTGTCCCAAAACCAACCAAAGATGTTTGATCCATGAACACATCTTGGCAAAATCACACCAACCAAGTTCCCTTAGAGAGAGCCACAAAACATCTGCCCTTTCGGTGCTGATACGCCGTTGTGGTATTGACAGTAGAAAGACATGGTTCTTGATAAATCGCACAATGGCGCACTCGCCTCGCACTGTCAGAATATATCAATCGCCTGACTGCCCCATCAGCTCAAGGTAATGGCGTTTAGCTCGACACCCAGATGCGGCTGCCACAGGGAGAGTTACCCATGCTTGAAATCTTATTTGATTTCAGGCTGATCTGAGATTTATTACTCCGAAACCATCATAACAGCGTTTTAAATTCCAGTACAAGATGGCTACGGTGAAGTACCAAGCGGTTAATTCCAGCGTTCCAGTTCGTGAGAAGGAGCTGTGTGAAACCGGGCGATTATTTTCAGAGTCCACTTACTGTGCGTAATGGTGTGGAGGAGAGCTTTGCAAATGACTCCTGCTGTCAAGTGTGTTAAAAGGAACAGATACAGAAAACAATTTGCTCAGATGCATTTAAATTGTTCATTTTTTTCTGTTTGGTCATTATTAGTGTGAAGGTGTATAAAAAGCTGTGAGAGCTCAGTTTGATGGTTTGTGGGTGGCTATAGTCCCCTGGGCAGAAGATGTGCCAGAGCTTAAACCTCCTATCTGAGTATCTGAGGTGATGCATGCCTCTGTAACAAAGCGCGAGTCAGACATAAAGTGATATATATTTATGTATATATATCGCTATAATGTATATTTATATATAAGGGTTTCATATAGGCATGTCTATAAGTATGTGTATATATACATATATACACATACACACCCCTATATGAAGCTCTCACGCTTAACATTTATGTCTTACTCACGCCTTTGTCACAGAGGCATTGTCACAGGCAGATAAGGACACTGGGTGTTCATTTGTTATGATCTCATTAGACCAGTAGGAGGCAGTATGTGCTTTGTTCTTGGGGTTTGGTGGAGTTGGGGTGTGATCCTAATTAGAGCTTCAAACCTTGTGCTTTACACACTAACAAGGCACAGATCCATTTCACAGAGACACGTGCAGAATGGCACACATGCTGTACATTCAGAACTTGCAGTCACGTGCTGTCAAAAACGTAGCTTTTGAAAATAGTTTTTTAATAGCACCCCAGATGTTTATATTTTTTATTATCAAGATTTTTCCACATATGATGATTCATAGTCACATTTTGATTATCCGTTCTACCTCCTAAAAGGAATTCAGTTAGGGCCCAAAGTTTTTTTTTTGCAGAATTACGTAATGGAATAACTTCAAACTTTTTCCGAAAAGAACTTTATCTTTGATGGTTCAGAACATCTGTGTACTGTGCATGAGTTTTACGTCCCTAGCAATTCAAGAATTGTGCAAAAAAAAATTTCTTTATAAGGATCAAATGTAATAACTTTTAGAAAATGTCAAATTCTGGAAGACACATTAGCAGCTACCGATGCAAAACACAGATGACTTTCAAAGCTTTCCTTCACATGCAAAATCACACACCTCGGACACATTTTCAGTCTTTTCCCGATGAGTAAAATTCATACATGCACCTCTTCTTCCAAAAAGAATTCCCCAACCCTCTCCAGAGTATGGACCGCGCATCCATCATTCATTATCTTTCCGATGCCCGTGCAGAACTGGAAGCGAGACCCCGTGATGTCAGTCATAGTCACAGTTAGAGATCTCTCCTTATCTGTTGTTTATCCAGCGATGTCGAAGCTGACAGAGATAGAGCGAGTCGGGTCCTCGAGCGGCACGTACGCGGGCATCCAGCCTGTAAGCAGCCGCCCCCTGGACTCCACACGCTTTCTCTAATTAAAGCCCAGTCGACGAGCTCCGTGTTGGGGAGAGAGAACTGGGTGGTGGGGGTTATGTGCCTGCACTTGGGGCCTCAGGGGAGGAAGGCAGAGGTGAGTGGAGCAGGAAATGAAAAGACAAGGAAGAGTAGAAAGAATAAGACTTCTCTAAGCTGAGGAGCAACACCTTTCCCAAGGGAAGGCTGTCAAACAAACTCTACATCAGAGTGGTAGACGGGGGGCATGGCCTGATGAAATGGAAACCTGTGTGTGCGTGCGTGTGTGTGCGTGCGTGCATGTGTGTGTATGTTTCTATGACAAGTCAGCATGTCAGAATCAAAACATAATATAGTTGTTTAATAACAAAAGAACATATTGTATCTCATTGCACATTGCTAGTCAGACTTCAGAATGAAACAACTGGGTTATTGATGGTTCATTTGGGAGGTGATGTTAGTTGACATTGTCACGATGGATGTTTAATGTTTAATTTAAATACTCAGTTTAATTGATCCAAGATTTGATGATTTCTTTCACATAATTAATTAAAATACAAGACTTAAATGGGACAATAAAACACATTTTTAGTTTATTTCTATGTTGTTAGATGCATAGAAATGGACACTAAAGACAGTTTAGTTGTACAATGTTATCTTAACCTGTGGGAAACTTAAGCTGTGAGTTGGGCCTGTTTTTTATACAATTATAGTGGAAGCTAATTGTTATTGATTTTGATAAGCTGTAATTGTAAGTGTCGGCTGTCCAGATTAGACTGTGTGTGCTGTTGATGAAGAAAAGCCTGCCCTGAAGTCTTTTTAATGCAGTTTTTGGGCCAACAAAACTACAAAAACAAAAAAATTCCCATAATCCTCTGCAGTCACATAAGAATAAAATTCACCTCTAGAGAATTTTACAAACCTAATGCACATCTTTTGCTCTTTAATGCACATTTGTTGTGCTTAAATGCACATCATAATTACATTTCTGAGCTCATAAATAGGATCTTCCCTAGGGGGCCCAAAAGCAGCACAACATTAAATCACCTTTACATGTTATACAGTTGTGCATGGAAGATATTTTCAGTTTTTACGCATTTAGGTTATTTTTATGCATTGCTGAGCCGGCTGGTCATTCCATTTCATCTTAATAAATATCACAGGAATATCAGACATATTCTATTCTGAAATGAATGTTTGCCAACAGTGTCCCAGGAGCAGAAACGTTCACTTCTGATCCATGTCACCTGCTTATTGTCCATCTCTCTCTCTCTCTTTTTCATGACAGCAGAACAGATGGTTACACCACATATAAATATATCATATAAATGTTAACAATTGTAATTAACAATTACATATAAATGTAATTGTTAATTTTCTGACATTTAAACAATGTGAATGGCAAGCAATGTTCTTTCTCCAGTCAGTGAATTAAATCAGTTATTGTGTATTTCTGCCACCTGTTATAATGCCTCATAAATGTCATAATGCATTTCGGTCAGTATTATTACCTCTGATACTCGTTCCTCTTACTGCAGAGAGTACATTCCTTAGAGACAAATCTTGGCTGTGAGTCAGCACTCGTGCAAAGCTAGCTGTGAAAAATCTTAGGCCACTTATTTACACTGTAAACAGGAGAACAGAGCTCTGTGTTCATTATGTATATATACTATTCTGCCAAGGGGAAGAGAAGAGTTGAAAAAAAACTCTTTGTACTGGAAGCCCTTTAGCTGCTTGTTAGCTGCTGCTATTCTCATTAAATATAAGCTTTTTTTTGTATTGGGTGGTTTATTAAGGTTAATAGGGTTAAATCCAGGAGCAAACTAACTTATTATTTACATACTTATATAAAATAGGTTGCCATTTTGTCTCTTCATCTTGCTCTCTTGTTTGGCTAACATTCTAAAGGAACCAAGGAGTTCTAAAATACTTGGAGAATGATGTCAGGTACTTAGCTGGTGCAGAATTCAATTTGAAACTGCAGGTGTTTTTAAGCCAATCACCTGATCTGTAAATGTCATGTGACTAATTAATCCATAAATGTTACATTCGCATTATTGTGCATGTTTTTATGATAAACTGTGTTTAGCAGTACAGTGTAAGAGATCTAATCATGTGTTATCATTGCTTTTATTTTGCACAAATCAACCACATTATTTCTTTATCATTCCATCTCGTCAGCTTCGTACCAGGTGAAGCAGGGAACCTGTGAGGTGGTGGCCATCCACAGATGCTGCAACAAGAACAAAATCGAGGAACGGTCACAAACTGTGAAGTGCTCCTGTTTTCCCGGACAGGTGGCTGGGACGACGCGCGCTCAGCCGTCTTGTGTGGAGGGTAAGTACTGCTCACCTCTGCATGTCCATGTGTACCTTTGTCACATAACTTGTTGTAAATTTAAATGTATTGCAAAAGTAACTTACCATCTGAGCATATCCAATACAGTAGGGTGCAAGGAAAGCACGTTTTATATTACAAATGATATCGGCTGCAAAAGGGAACATTCTCAGAATGTTGGCTAATGTTCTCTAAAGGTTTCCAAAAATGTTTGCAGGAACCTGACTGGCATAACAGTTCGAGTAAAGGTTGAATCAAAATGAAGTATTTCTGGTATCTTCTAATACATCCATTCACCTTTAAAGAAAACAATTCATAATATTGTGTCACAGCTGTTACTGGAATGACAAATGTGACTGCTACACATCTTCTTTATTACCTAAAGGTTTAGGACAATAGCATGTTTGGGTGATGAAGGAGTTCTAAATGTGTCTCTTCAGTTGCACTATTAGCTATGAAGTCACAAGGGACAACGCTGCCAGCCATTTTTCTACTTTGTCGTCTTGACACCCGAGACAAAAGACCCTTACAGTAAGTAGGAAGGTTGTATTGGGGGGAATATTCCATGTCATGACTTTCATGGTTCACTTTGACTGTAGCTCATATAAGGGCAAAAATAGGTCCTATGAACATCTTTTGTTCTTCACAGATGTGAGGGTCTTCGTATTTATGTATGTATGACACACAGACACAAACAGTGAAAATAAGAGAGTCTGTGCGTATGAGGGCTCACATCAGAGGTCATGTTTGCTTTGTGCCCATATAACAGAACAAGTCTCTTGGATTGACCTGTGTGTTTTTTAAGGGAAGGAGAGAAAGCTGAGGGTCATTTCGCTCGCCTCTCATCAACACTGTTGGATCTCCAGATCCCTCAGGTCATCAGTTTCACATCGTCCCTCAGGACCACACACATATTCTCAGTGTCTGAAGGTTCATAAATATCTCATACTCGTGGCACTGTTGAGCAGTAGCTACAGTAACTACAAGCAGCAAGCCCACTGTTAACTCGATGAAATACGATTTTCAATAGCGTGTCAGAGTTTACAAAATGTGTAGCTTTCTCAAAAACAAAAACATTTTTAGTGGAGGTGTAGAATGATTAAATTACAGCAGTTCAGTGTTACTATTCCCACATTTGTAAGAAACACAAGGAACATTTGG